>JAUZND010004226.1:0-11813 GCA_034780555.1 Coelogynopora nodosa
ATGCACGTTGAGTTTTGTTTTAAAGTATAAACAACTGGCTTCCATTTTTGGTAAAGTCTGCACAGCTTGCACGTCTAGTGTTAGCATTGCAATTTCACCACCTGATGCGGACGCAAGTTCTTTATCGCTTGTTTTAGCATCACGGGCAGTTTCTCCTTCATGATGTGGTGGTCGTAATCTTCCTGTAGAACAACTCCATTAGTGAAACCTACACACATATCACATAAATCCTTATGGGGCTGCCATATGTCTATGTTTCGTTTCTTTAAAAGATTTTTAAAGCTGCTTAGTGAAATTCCACCTGAGTTCCGTTGATTATCTTGCCTGATCTAGTGATCCATTTGTGTGAACATTGTTTTAAATGATAAAAAACAAATAATGTTCACTTGTGAGGAATGCAAAAGAAAGACCACAATAAAAGTAATTTTTTTATTACAATACAAAAAATCCAAACTTTTACCTTTCATCAAGAAGGCATAATCCTTGTGTGAATAATTACCATAAGTGTTAGTTAGACAAATTATTATTTGATTAAATATTACATGAGATAAATCATCAGGCAATCATAGTCTAGTATATAACTAAAAACACATCTGAACAATCAAATAATAGACATATACAAAAATCAATAAAGTCTATAAGGCAGCTAGTTACCACAAAATTACAGACATGTAAAAAACAAAAGAATGTATCTATAATAACAATGGATTTAACAGATTAAATAATAGTAATAAATGTACAGAATGTGGTTTTTTAAATTTATATTACAGAACTGAGAAGGAGTTTACATACTTTTATATAATATTGTGCATAATAAGATTGCCTAACAACAAGAGCATTATATTCAAATTAGGATCTTTCCTGACCGTTTTCAAGTAATAAACTTAGTTTTTTTGTCAGCGTGATAGTTCATTAATACTTCGAGTGGTACTTTAATAGATACTTATGGATTTCCTCAGTTTGTGAATTTGTATATTTTATCTGTTATGATTAAAAGATTTTTTAAATCTTGAAAACAATATTCTGGCATTCAGAATCATGACCTAGTTAACCATCTTTTTAACAGTTTCTAATTAATTTTATAATATAATAATAATGTTTTTATTGATTTTCATTTGAAAATATTTCAAATGTCTGGAATTCATGAACAGTGGGTAATTGACTTTTATATAAACTACTTTAAATAAATTTAAAGTAGAACATTTAATTTGAATAGTTTATGACCTACTTGGTCATAATAGCAAATATTTTATAATATAAGCAAATCGGTACACTTTACACATACATAGCACCATACCTTTTTGTTATCTAAAATGTTTCTATCTTGCAGACCTCCAAACTTGCATACTGACTCTAAAGTACAAGTCAGTTAGCTATAGAAAATCATATGTTATTTCTCCATTATATGTAAGATAAAGTATCTGCAGTTGTTACCATGCTTTTATTTTCAGAATGAAAATTTAGAGAAATAATTAAATATATTAGTATGGAATATATACATATACAAATAGAACATATTATCAGACTGTACTACATTGTATATTGTTTTTAGTGTAAACCTATAACACAACATTCAAATGGGTATTCCTTGATTTACTGTTAAATTGTTTTACCTAATAACTCAAAGACTGCCGATTATCTGATCAACTATCCATTTTTAAAACATAAAATTGACATGTATTTTTATTGACTACCTGACTTTTGGTTAAAAGGTTTATGTTTCTATGTATTTGCTAAATTTGGTATAAAACTATAATTGCTCAACCTGGCAACGTTTCAATCTATGTTTTTTTAAATTATATAAATTGCCATTGAAAGGTGTATATATTTTTAAAATTTATACACAAGCAATTAGATATATGTAGATGAACAAGTTGTCTTGCATTTTTGTCTGGCTTTGTTTTAATATTTAAATATCATACTATTTCCATGTTCAGAATTTAAAAACCATGTATTATTACTTCAGTATTGTAATATTTATTGTAATAATAAATTAACAATATATCTGTAAATATAATCTAGATTTTTCTATATTCAAAATTCTATAATTGACCATTATAAAATACAACTGTATAATTTATAGAATAATAATAAAGAAACCTCGACAGTTTGAATACTTACAAAATACATTTATATTTCCAAATGGTTGTTTAAATGTTTTAAATTAAAATAATATTTTACTTCAAATCTGATATTATTCATATCATTTACTAAGCAATACAATTTAATTGTTTTAATGTTGACATAACATTTACTATAAAATACTTTTCAATAAACATTTAAAAACAATTCCCATTAGATAATTTAATATACGTGGTGGCCCAAAAGTTACTATACAGTTACTATTATTTAATAATATAAAAAAATATTAAATTTTGTTCAATCATAGAAATGTTATTCATAATTGCAACAGTTCATATAATAGTTCATATCATTGGAAGCTACCTTAAGTGTTCAAATGACTGCAATTGACATCAACACATTCATGATAGCGGGATAAAACACTAAAGCATATTTTCGTACATAAGTCTCTATTGAAGTATTAAAATGCTTCATTAACTACACTGACGTATATCGTCAAGAAGCTTTAGACTTAAAAATACTGACTACTATTTTACACTTTCCCAAACACTGAAATCCATCGGTATAGGTCTTAAGACTTTGGTCCACATCGACCAATCTATTTGTCTGGGAATTTTTTGTCAATATAGTTTCGTACTGCCAGGGCATAGTGTGGTGGTGCCACGGCCATCTTGCATAAATTACAAATCCTGTAAAAGAAATTTTCATTTTAAATATTTTATAAATAGTTACAACCATCAACAACCATAAATTATTAAATCGTCTTCTAATAACCATAGATTTAATCATCGTTAAATAAATGTTTGTGTTAACTGTATAGTAACTTTTGGGCTAACCTGTATAACACTGCCTTTATCAAATTTTCTGATTAAAAAGTATAATGTGGTTTTAACTAATTTTGGGGTGTATAGTTAAAAAATAATATCAGTTTTTGCACTGCACGTCTGGATTTTTTACAAATGACATGACGACTAGTATAGTAAGTAGGTATATTGATTATCATTTTAAAATTAATTTTTAAAAAATACTTCCAATGGGTATACACAATTTGAACAAATTATAAAAATTTAATATTTATGTTTCACATGCGGATCACAGCTTCACTCTAAATCAAACTCTGTAAATTAACAAAATAACTCTGTGCAGCAAAATTTACAGAGCTGTATGTCATTTTGCAGAGCTACTCTGTAAATTAACATTCAACTCTGTAAATCTTGCTGCACAGATTTTCTCTGTAAATTAACTCTCCACTCTGTAAATCTTGCTGCACGGAGATACTCTGTAAATTAAATATGCACTCTTGTGACTCGGAAAATTAACATTCCACTTTGCAGACCCTACCAAAAACAACATATATAATTAATAAACAGAAAGAAGTTGTCTGTATCCAAAATTATTGGTATATCACCAATATATGTATAATGTAATAGATATATACATAACACATATTGATATATAATAATATAATAAATATCACATATTATATATATATAGCACGGCTAACATAATAGATATACAAATATATAACAACATATACTGCAAAGCACATACTACTACATATATGAGCAAAGCTGCTCTCCCACTCTCCTACTAAAACGTAATATAAGATACATTGATATACGAAGAATGTTTAGGATAAATATTTCTGGAGCAACGCTGCTCTCCCACTCAAATGAACTCCCGGAGACAAACAGTTATAAATAAATTGCCAAAATACTTTAGCATTGGAGGGATACTCCATATTGAAGGAGTTTACAATAAAAACAAGTTGTTCAACAGCAGACACTAGATTGTTCCCTCCTTTGAAGACAGTAAATTCAACTATAATAAAAAAAATATCCTCAAATTTGACAATTTGCGGCTTTACCATTGCCCCGCAAGCATTGTCACGGTTTGAAACCTCCTCAACCAAACAATACTTGTGGGACAGGTGGCGACAGAGGGCGACCAATACGTCGGTATCGGAGGCATCCTCCTTCTCCACGAGCTGCAATGTCTGAAAAGAACAAATATACTAATTAACACAAACCACATTTAGCTTCAACATTTAAAAAATACAGGTAATTTAATTAATAACGACCTAACTATAGATATGCTTATTTTAAGATGACAATAATTATATAAATTAAATTTTTTAATTAAACATGTGAACATTTATATAACAAGTCAAATCTATACATAAACTTGATCAATTGATTAAAAAAAACAGACAATCACAATGATGTGCTTTAATATTATACTCGATTTTAACTAATTATCATGACTTTGGGTAGACATAACTATCTAGAGTATACGAATGATTACTAAATCATATAAAAAATATACTAAAATTAATAAGATCAAATTGACACGCCGGTGTTTGGTCGTTTACTATATGCTCAAAATCTAGTATATACCTTATATAGTGCGGTAAAGATATACACATATTTTCGTAAAATAAACAGAACTTGATGACGTAATACAAGACTCTGCTCAATAATTGATTAGGCATAAACTGTTATGGTGTCATTAGTGATCAAAATAGACTGCGAATGAAAGACCTCCAATCGAATGCGTTGTAATTAGGACATCTTTGGAGCAAAATACACAGCTATAACTAAGCATTTTCAGATAGATACGCAAATAACATATTTAGAATCAACTTGAAAAACTACACAATAATGTACTTTAAGAATATTAAATGGCATAAGATATACTAGATGCTAGTGGGTCAATTTGAACCCTCCCAAACTATCAAAATACTTTTTTCAAATGAACCAAAAATATTAAACCAGTGACAAATGACTTATTGCAGGTCCCTTCGAACGCAACTGATTCAGAAAGCCATTCCTCTTTTCCATTAAGACGTTGGACAGGTCTGTGTTCTCCTGGCCAGAAAGTAGAGAAAATTCCTCCCGAAATATCTGCATACCGCAGCTGTCATGTTGGAAGGCCCCATACTCGGCGAGGATCATGGCCAGTGGTTGTGGGTTCCCGACGATGTTTCTGTGCCTCTCCTGAAATGTGAGTGCCATCTTATGAAGAAGGGTGGCACTGTTGGGCTTCTTCTTCGTGGTCTCTTCCTTTAACGCTTTTTTGTGGCAGAGACGGCTTTGGTCGTCTTCCCCGTCGTCCATTTGGAAAATATTGGCTGGACCTAACGGAGCCTTGCGCTTGGACCTATTATAATTCAATTTAAATAAATGTAGAACAAATAATACATAATAATAATACATGTAAAAAAGTACATACTATTATTGTTATAAATAATATCAAATATTTGTTATATAATATAAATAATATTGCTGACTTATCCTATTGCAATTTTATTATTCATACTAATATTTTATTAAAAATTATCAGATAACATAGTAAAAAAATGCTACTACAAAAATATTAGTTCAAAAAGTATTCTCAATATTGCTTCACCATGGCCACTACAAGAACAGAAGCATGCCACTAACAAAGGCAGCAGTAGCTAGCTAGAGAAAGAGAGATACAGAGTGCAAAGGTAAGAATTTAATTTTCCTCAAAAGTTTAAGTTGCTGTGATCCATTTATTGGAGATAAGATAATCATCACCATAAATGGAAGAAAAACAGAACCAGCTAACTAGTACCACTGCTTATTGTAGCTGACTCTGTTGTGTTTTTGATCTACCCTACCCTGGCCTGGACACCTCTGTCAGTAATATTATGTTTGCTGGAGATTAGCTAGGAGATGATATATATATAATAATCTGAGCATAGAGGCCCATTCTGTATTATTATAGTCTTAACTAACTGAAATGAATGGAACAATTTTTGTATTTTGGTGGTTGTTTAATAGTTATAGAAATCTACTAGCCCAATTCAAAATCCACTCACCACAGGATAGCGGGCGAGTGACTTTTTCACCCCTGACTTATATTTAAAATTATGTGATATATAAACTAATAATAGATATACAATTTGTTTAACATAACACTTTAGCTATTCTTACAACCACAATCAACAAATTATCATAATTCTAGAAATCATAAAATCATAAATTTAAATCATAAATATGTAACTATTATATTATTCAGTACTGTCAACCAGGGTTACTTAGGACACTTATTTCAGATGTTTTATTATTACAAATGCATTCTTTAACTTTTAATAGATTTTTTGTTCTAATAGATCAAGATGGAACTTCTACAAAGGTTAATAATATATATTAGGTCACTTTACAATATAGGATTAGATTGGATTGACTGCAGGACTAGACATTTTTTCAATGGCACCAGTGAGCTATATACCTGTTTATCTAATGAAATTGCTTTAATATTTACAAAGCTTCAATCTAATCACTATTGTAAAGTTGTTTTTACAATTCGATTACATTTGAAAATTCCAAGCACATCCAATGCATATCCCAGGAAATGATTGACCGGTGTAGTATAATCATGAGTTCGCGACTGCAGTGCAAGTTACCTTTGCATAATGAACAATATTAAAATATCACCTATCCTTTAACATATAGACTTTTTCTAACCACCTGCTCGTCAATCATTTTTATACTTTATTAAACTTTATTATAGCGACTAGATTGGAGTGTACTGTTAGGCTATGTGTATTTTACTTTGTGTTTAAATGGTTATTTTTGCTTCCCTTTTTGCAATGGCAGCCAATTTTTTCTTGGCTAAAGAAATATTTATCTATATATAATTATATTGAAAATATTATACATAAATTATATTTCAAAAAAATTTAATGATAAAATTAATAAAATTTCAGTATCTTAAACCAACCACCTCTTTTCCTTTATATTTTCCATAACCATCTATGGTCATACTCCTAAGCTTGACCCTTTATTAGTCATGGCATGCACAAAAGTTCACTGCACAATGGATATATCAAATTTTAACAATCAATTTGATTGTTTTTGTTGTCATTGGTCAGCAATTTCTTGCTGCTAGTGTGCTTCTAGGCAAGCATAAGCTATAATAAGCACAGCTATAACACCCCACATGCAAATTACAAATATCATTATATCCTAATCTCTACTTATACATAATAAGAAATGAACAAATCATTATTCACACAAGCGCACATAATTTCAAGAAAATTGCATAATTTTTGTCAGGTATATCAGGTATCATATTATATATGGCACAGTTCAATGAGAACACCGGTCAATTTTAGTTTGAAAGTCGATTTTTGGCTACACTATTAAAAAAAAATTGTTCTATAGAATGTTAGCTTTCATTTGGTGTATTACTTAAGTATAATTTGGTTAGGAACCACAATTAATTGCAAATTCAAAGTATATAGTATTTAGGAATTTATAAGCAATTTTTTTTTTTAATGATTATGCTTTTTCCCACTATTTTTTGCAAAAACTTGAATTATTACTTAGAATTTTCAAAATGGTCTAAAAAATTGTTTCATATTTTGCTATAATTTGTTCACTATTAAATAGAAAAGAGTATATTTTTTAGAATAAGTCTAACCTCATTTTTTGGAAAAAAGTCTCATTGAACCGTGCCATATTATCAGGTATCATGAAGTAGCAGGTAGATACATTTACAATGTATATGTAAATATCAGTGACTATCCCTGTTACACTAGCCTAGGTAGTAACATAAAATATCCAGAGTTGCTAGGAACCCTATGATATGGCCCTGAATTATGAATAAGTCAATTCAAGAAATTTTAAGATATTGCAATATTGAAAATAAGTCCAGCTCATTGATTTTTATTATAAAACCAAATAGAGAAATATTTTTAGTTTATACTATTGCCTACAGCACATGTCTCACTATATTGCTGTTATAACATATTTATGCTCTTGCACAGGCACATCCAATAATTATATTCAGGTATTTATGATATGCCTCACTTAAATTTAATAATGTCCTGTCAATAATTACAGCCATAGGCCTACCATCAATAGTCCTAACTATTTTATAGCAATGCAATTACTGAATTGTAAATAGCTGACACTTATAACCATAATTATTATATCTTATTATATGTATTTTTATCTTAACTTATATTATCTTATTATTATATCTGATAATTATCAAATCATGGATGCCCCTAGTACTGAATATTTACAGGGGGTCATTTTTAAGGTTTAGGTTTAGGGGGTGGTACCGCTGGTGGTACCTATGATACATGGACATGGTTCATAGCATTCAGTCAAATTTATTTTCCCTGATCAGTGAAATCTCCGGAAATAGCAGAAACCAGGTACACTTTTTGAAAAATAAAATTCCAGTACATTCCAGAATTTATAAGAAAGTTTAGGTGGAATTTTCAGGGAGTAAAAAACAAATTCACTGGTTGTTAGCATATCAATATTATGTATGTATATGTATTGCATAGTTAGAGAATTTGTAAGAATGTATTGATGGGAACAATGCAAAAATGAGTATATCACAAAAAAAAATTCAAGGACATATCTCAAAATTATTATTATCTGACCATTTAATTATTCAGGACTGTATGAACCCTAAGAAAATACTGTTGTGAGCTTTCACAATTTTTTCAGAAAAATTACAACCTCTCAAATTTAATAAAGCTTGTTTTCCCATATTATTATTAGGACTAGGTACTTAAAAAAATAATTGAAATGTAAAAAACTTCAATGACTTTTAATATATTGTTTCATTTTCCCTGACAGACCCCTTTCAATTTTCCTGACTGCTATGAACCCTGACATTGTATATTACAAAAAAAAGTGATACATTTTTCTAAACCTTAATTTATATACTCTAGCATGAGTATGACAGCTTTATCCCCTTGCCCTTGGAAAAGAAGGACAGTTGGCAGGCCTGACATATTATAGTGCGCGTACAGTTTTACAGATTATCCCTATGGATATAATGATTATTGTTAAAATAATGTCATGTCAATCAACAAATATGGAATTTATAATTATATCATATTATCAATAGTAAACATATGTATTTTGTTTGACAACCATCGACATTGATACTCTGACTCTGTCTCTATTGCCATTGGCACTGTATTGCACAGGGTGCTACCTAACGGTAACTTATAAATGTAATACAATATTGTGGCAGATAATTAAACACTTGTCTAAAGGTGTCAGTAAAATTTACATTAGACATAACATAAAGGAAGATGCAATAACTTAAAAACTTTGCCACACAATTACATAAGTCTAAGCAGTATAAGCATGTCAAAATACATACCTTTATTCAAAAAATATGTAAAGTTGAATTTTCCTTAACAACCATTCCTCTGGGATTCTCCAGGTCATGTTTGGAGCAAACTTTTACAATCGGCATAGTAAAATTAAGTAAAATTATAATCACAAACAACGCATGAAACACTTCAGTCAGAAACTGAAAGCATTAATAATTAAAACAACCTTTTATTATAATTTTTATTATAGCAAATTTAATTATTTGTAATACGAAATATATATAAAAAGTTCACTCATTAATTTTGTATGTTTTGTATTTTTAATAAATGTTGATGATAAAAATTAAATAATTTTATTACATTTTACATAATTATGCACAAACATTTAGTTATCTTATACAGGTTTAGAATTATTAAATATATTTAAAGCTGATTGATTTATAAAATATTTTTATTTAAAATCCATTTTGTATACTTATACATTACCATATAAAAATCCCCGGCACACATGTTCGTCTTGAGTCAAACGATCATATATGTAAGTACTTGATGAAGAGTGAATATATATGTTAAGTTCTAGGTGGAATCTCAGTATAGTGCCTGTGATTCTATATATTTACTAACAGCACATGTCTCACTCTATATCGCTATTATAGCTTATTATTACGCTCCAACAATTATCCTCAGATATTTATTTGATGCCTAGACAATCACATTTTATAATAATAAATAAAAACATTCTTTTAAATACTTCACGAGCTGTCAATATTTTTATTTCGATTGAGTTTTATTATTTTGTATATACACTTAATGTAATACTTTACCATTTTTGGGTGAGTGGACATATAGTTTTTATATGCTACAAAATTGTCTTTTTTAATTTCAAAAAGATCTTTAAAAAAATCCTTAGAACTTATTCATATCTATATATAATAATAATATATTATAATATACTAAACTGTATTTCTGACATATTCCGTGAATTAACAGACAAAGTCAGGAGAAGACATTTTATTTACAGAGTTATCTGTAATTTAACAAAGTAAAAAGATATAACCTATATTTACAGAGTTTGTTTGTTAAAATTGATAACAATTTGTTTATTTATAGAGTTTTCAATATTTACTCTGTAGATTTGCTTCAATGAAACTCTGTAAATATATAGCATGGTATAATTTACAGAGTTAGTCTGTGTTTCTAATGAATTTACAGATGTTTTCTGTTTTATCACAGAGTTATTGCGTTAATTCACAGAGTTTGATTTAGAGTGTTCCTTTAGTTTACATAGTTAGAAAAATGACTCAAACAATAGATATATATATATAGAGATAAATATATTGATAAAAATGTTTCGTCTCTTTTGAATGTGATCTCGGATGAGATTTAAATAAATATTTGCCTTTGTATTTATTTACCCATAATTTATATAAAAAAGGTATACAATTATAGTTATCTTAGTTTTAAATTCACAGTTCAATCATGCATTCCAAACTAATCAAAATTACTTTTATAGTTGATGTGTTATTATAAATCATTTCAGCAGCTTAGATATCATATCTACTAAGTTTCAGTCACATCACACTATGTAAAGTATGAAATCCTGGATTGTTAGTCCAAAAAGTCTACAATTATAGCCAATGTTTATGAAAGGTTGCAGATCTAGATATATCATAGTTAGAAATGCTATGTATCCCCCCCCCTTAAATTTTTTCGTTCTATCGACAATGATGTCTATTGTTTTCAAGTCACACTCTTGATGATTTCATTTGTACTCTAGCGGAACAACATAACCATGTCCGACGAGGAGGCACATGAAGAATTCGAGATGAACGATGCTTTCCCCGGACTATCAATGGATGAAGTAAATAATGTTTAATGTTTTTTTATAATGGTCTAGTTATGCCATCATATTTTAAGCATAAGTAGGATATGGACTCAATTTCAGAAGCTGATTTCTTGACGATAATTTTGAACTATTTATTGTGTATATTAATTATATAATCTTCGTAAACAGCGCCAGTGAACTCTGTATTCTTTTTCTCAAGGTGATGAAGGCAAAGCAAGCGAATCCTGGAATGTTTGTAAGCGCTTGGGAGGAAGATGAGAATAACATTGATGCCTGGACTCCCGAGGAAATCAGAGGTAATGTTTACTTGTTTTCATTGGACCCGTGTTTATTTTACGATATTTATAATTATAACTGTCTACTGGTACTGATTCATTTAAAACCTGATTTAGTGGATCATGCTGTGTTATTAGATAAAATGTTAAAAAATTAGGGGACTGTACCATCATAGCTTCCCTATACAAAATATATTTATAATAAATTATTCAAAAACAAAAAGTGACTAAAACAATATTTGATTTTTTAAAACTTTTATTTAGAATTATATATTATTAGGTTATTATTTAACATATTTTTTAATATGAATGCTACTATCTATTAAAAACATATGTAAGTCTCATTATGCCAAAAATAATTTTGATTTAACAAGTACAAATTTAAAAAAATTGCAAATAACTGTAAAAATGTGGCAAAGTAATCCAATTTAATGGTGATTATAAACAATTTTCATGTAATACAATTTATTTAATTACTTCTAACTAATAGAAATCG
>JAUZND010004228.1:0-11813 GCA_034780555.1 Coelogynopora nodosa
TAGTGGGGGTAGACACTAAAATTATTGCTCTAGGATGTTTAGTTCTTTAGTTATAAATGTTTTTCACAAACGAGCTTTTGGCCCACGGTGCATTTATCCGCCATCTTGAAATTATCCAAAATAACCATGTTACCGGAGTCCGATTTTGGCCGAATTTTTTTTATGAGTACCTTATAATCCAATGAATTTAATAAAACAAAAAAGGTTTTTGTGTAAATTTTTTTGGGGGCAAAGCTTATATCGACCCGACTATACATTTACAAACAAATAACTCTTAAAATATTCCACCAGAAAAAAAACAAAAACAAAAACATTAGCTCTATTTTTGAGTAGAAAGAAAGAATATTTAAAATGCGTCGGTATATTTTTTAACTTTATTAGAAAATTTTATACGCTGCCTAAATACTGAGACTTTATATCTATTACTGTAGATATAATGCTATATTTGATTGCTTAGTTTTGTAAAATTAAATGCGAATGCAGCATTTGATTAGCAAAAAGTAATTAGATAAGAGTTGATATGATGTCGAATTTGTCAAATATTAATAATATTATTTTCTAGTCATCTGCTTTAAATTAAAAAAAAGTTAAAAGTTGTAAATCGGTTAGTGATGAAACAAATATACACACATGTAATTAATATTCTTCACTATACAAAGAAACTAGCAACTCCATATGTTGAAACATGTACAAATGCGCATTGTGGTTAAATCAAAAAATGTCTGTTCTTTTATGATGCAGAGTAATAAAACGCGCTCCCATTGTCGAGTCTACAAGCGCGTAAAGTAGCATTTATTTATTTAATTAAACATTTCTTTAAATTAGGTGTGTTGTTGATTTTCTTAGATACCGAGTTTCAGGATAGTAAATGCATAAATTAATTTATAAATAAGATCACTACCATAAATAATAGCATAAAAAAATCTGATTCTTAATAAGTATATGAAATTATAATTGAAGATTATATTGCATACATTTCATCACACCGCTGCTTTACTAATTATTTTGTTCTGGCGATGTCGATATTTGATTTGGACAAATTTTTGATTATAGAATTGTTTAATTTTTGACATATTTAATGTATATATTAAAAAGATAAGACGGTAATTTGTATTTTAAAAATACACGCTGCGGAAATATTGCATAGATTGGCGTTTAAAATAAATATATATCAAAATCAAGTAACTGACAGAAATTACTGCCATTTTCGAAATATATCAAAACAAAAATGAAAACCATTTTTTGAGAAAGTTTTTAATCAAGACAATGTTTAGTTATATTTCAAGCATGGCAGTTTTAGTTCTTATAATTTTTATTTATATTTAAAATAAATTTTAAACTAAGAGAAAATATAGTTTTATTTTATTCTGATTTAATGCTTACATGCTATAAATTTGACAAGTTTAAAAGTGTTTTTAGATATCCAACATAACTGTGATAATATTAACTAGGGTAATATTACTTTCCAGTTTTCGCGGGTGAAACTTCCCAATAAGATCTCCTGCACAGTGAGTTCTAGTCCTCCCCCATCCGATTTCTTCCTAAATCAGGTACTTCATGAACGTCTCAAAGCCGAGCCCAGCGGATGCCAGTGTCGTCTTCCTGTTTGTCCTCGGTGGGATCACATGGAATGAGATTCGAATGATCCAGGATGTGATCAGTACCAGCAAGCCGCCCTTTAAGGTGAGATGGAGACTATGCTGCTGTAAACAACATTACAATGAATGGGTACAGAAAGGAAATTTGCCGGACCACTTTTTTTTTATGGGCAACTGTAACACCGTCAGTCATAGTCTCAATAAAAATGTAGAATAGGTTTTTCTATTATTTACCCAATAACTATTGTTTTTTGTTGTAAACGATTTTTTTTCTTCGGATTTTAATATTTTGCCATTTGATGAAATTACGTTGAATTATAACTTTGAAAAATTTTAAATAATTAATTAATTTTTAAATAATTTTTAAAACTTTTAACTAATTAATTATTGAAAAATAACGTTGAAATTATTTTCATGTACATATAAGTTTTATTAATCGTGATCATTTTAGTTTTTTCCTTTTTTCTGCAAAACTATCATAAGTATAGTTTTGCAGGTTTGAAATAGTTCACTTTAACAAAGTTTATGTTATAAATTGGTTATATTACAGTATTAAAATGATATGAAGAATATTACTGAAGCATTATTATGGTTCCAGTTTAATCCTAATTAATACTGTATTATAAAAAAATTATTACAGATAAAATGGTCAATGTAAATTCTTGGAAAACTGAAAAGTTATACCTCTTTTTATAGCTTTGCAGGACAAATGCGAAGTTCTCCCAACTTGTTCCTTTTTGTCAACACTTATTGGACATACTCGATCATGTCAGGATGGAATAGGTTGAGAGAACTTTGCGTATACTTTTTAGTATATTTTTTGTTGTGTTGATTGGAAAATTGTATTGTAGAAATATTTAAAAAAAATATGTATAGCATATTCGATAACGCTGGATAACTGGATATATTGCATATATGTATTCGCAATTTGTAGGATTAACAACTTCAAAGTCTTTCCTTAAAGAAGAACTTAGCTCAATTGGTTTCCTGTCTTGGATTTCAGCCTTGACAGTCTGTGGTTCGAATCTAGTGAAGCATGGTAGTTTGCGGTTAAATATATTCCTGTCTTTAAAAACTAATATTGCTAATAGTAATTTTACCTTCGGCATTGTAATTATAATATGTATATCGTTATTTAGTATTATAAGCAGTTAGAGCAAATATAATATAGTGTGAATAGTATAATATGTATATATAATAAATAAATATAGTATTGTATATATAGTGTGTAGTTATCCGCTTCATTATTTCAACTACAATTAATTAATAGTTAATAACATTCCACTCCACTCCATTCTCCCACCACCGCCTCAAAATAAATTAAAATAAATAAATAATAGTAATTACAAATTGTGAAATCGACTGCCAAATATAGAAAAAAATATAATAATATCAGGATGATTTAACGAAAAAACAACAATCATGGACCGAACTCTACAATAGTCAAACAAAAATAATGTGTTACCATTGAATTACAAATATTAATTTAAAGTATGGTTTAAAATCCAAAATATACAAAACTGCACTGGAGTTATTTAGATGAAAAGTTAAACATGATGATTTAAAAGACAGCCTACCTAATATAATAGGCAAACATTCATAAATAAGAATATGTGAAATATTTGTAATTTATTGTTTAAAAATTGTGCGGAATACCTTATTAAACAATGTCGAATTTGCTAAACTTTGGACCGTCTGTGCGCCCCCTAAAAAAGATATAGATAAATATATGCCTATTTAATAATATTATATATAAAAATGTCGAACGATTATATTAATAAACATGACGTTTTATTCAGATAACGATCATAATATTTAAAAAATATGATATTATTTATAATTATGATAAATATAAAATTATTATGATACTTGTTGATTATTATTAAAGTGATTCGACTCAATCGTCAGGTATATAAATTAAAATTTATTTGTTTAAATAATATTAACATTCATTAATTATTTAACAAAATTTATTAGTATTTTTAATTTTATGACTAGTTTGCCTTTGTTGAAATTATGCAGATTTTAATTTTGTCTCCTCACGTATCTTCTTTTGCAAACTCCGCAGCAATATTTAAATAATGTAAAACACATTTTTGATTCTTTTGTTAATTGTATTCTCATTTAACTGAAGAAAAATATATTAATGTGAAATTGTAAAATAAAAACAGTGCTTTATTTCTCAGAAACTAGCTCTAGCTATTCTCTTAACATTGATATTATTAAAAAATAAATTCTACTACGATAGTAATATTAATATATTAAACTCAGTAGACTGAAAATAACGTTTTGTATCACATAATGTGGCGTGCTACATTATAAATAATACTGTAATCCAATGCAGAGCAATGGCGTCTTACAGGTTATTATTTTTAGACGTGAATTATTTTAGCTAGTTTATTATAGACCCTTACTTAATTGTGCCACTCATAATATATACTATATCCTGGTAATACGATAAATTCTATTAGAATGATGTTGGAAGGAATAAAAGTAAGTTTTTGTATATTAGACTATGTCGTTTGTGTGTTATTTGTGCATAACCTAAATGTCGATAACTGTACATATAAGTGTAAATATATAATATATTGCTTTAACATGGTGGCTAATAAAGCAATAAAATATATGTCTGCCAAGGATTAAAGCGCCAACATGTTACTAAAAACTCCGACCAAGTCTGTTTATAGTCGCATTTTTCTCATTATTCAATTCATTACCATATTTTAGGTATAAACGTTTAATATTAACCTTTTTAAATAATTTATTGGACGGTGATGATGCTATTGAATAACGAAATTGAATTAAAGATAAATTTTAAATTTTAAATTTTAAACATAAATTTTACCTTAACTTTTAATTTCGAGGTCAAACCTTGTCAATGATAGATGAATAAGGTGAATTATAATGTTTTAATGACATAGTACCTATCGCAAGTTAACGCAACAACTCGCCTATAGTGTCTTAATCGAAAGTTGTAGCAACAATTCGCCTATAGTTTCTTTTTCTTTATCGCAAGTTGTCATAACAACTCGAATATTGTGTCTTTATCGCAAGTTGTCGCAACAACTCGCCTATCGTGTCTTTATCGCAAGTTGTCGCAACAACTCGCCTATCGTGTCTTTATCGCAAGTTGTTTCAACAACTCGCCTATCGTGTCTTTATTGCAAGTTGTCGCAACGACTCGCCTTTATTGTCTTTATCTTAAGCTGTCGCAACAACTTACTTGTCTCTTTTTATATAATTTTTCATTAAAACGTTATAATTAATTTTATTTATCGATCTTTCCTGAGGATGTTTGATCTCGAAAGATCATGTTAATATTAAAGTTGTATTCTCTGTAATTAAATTTAGTTATCTATTAGCATCACCGACTTACCAACTTAGGCTGTGTTAAGATCAAACAACTTAGTCGAATGCAATTTGGTTGTAATCAATGAATTTTATTCGTGTGAACTCTTAAAACACTTTAAAAGCCACCAATAAAAATCGTTTCTGCTATGATCTTTTGATGACTTTATTTCCCATGTTTATTTCGTCTATTTGTTAAAACGTAATTTTCATACACATATTATAACCATTAATTGTTAATCCGAAAACGAAATAAATGTACTACTGGATATTTATATATTAGTTTTGTGCGGAAAAGTGTATCATATCTTTTATTTTATTATATGCATATATATTTTTAATATTTATTACATATCCTAACCTTTATTCTCGGATAAACACTGTTTTTATTCAAAATTATAAAATTGTAATTCATAATGAAAAAAATAACATATTATGCTCCAGAATAAATTTTATTATATTCTTCTATTTATTACAGTTTATATTTTCACTGTTTTGGTTGACTTATTTAACATTTATGCCTCTAAAGAGACATCTGCGATAATTATCAATAACGAATATTAGGCCATTAATATGCAATGCACATTTTTAATAGTTGATTAATATCAATATCTGAGTTCATTTCTATACGCGTATTTAAAAATATGTACTGCTATTGACGAAAAATAAACACTTTTTTTCATAAATATCCATAAACATTTAAAAGTAATAAAAAAAACGTAATTTCCCGGATTCTCTAATGTCTTCATGCCAGCTTATAATCTTCGGAACGGCGTCGCAATACGTTTAATAATAGTTTCCCCATACTTATTCGAGTAACGTTCCGAGAATTTAAAATAAATATAATTAAAGTTATAATTATTTTCGATTTATAAAATTATTATAAGATTTAATTTAGTTTTCAATGCTATAATCAAATATCAAAAATAATTTTTATCTTTGAAAAGAGCAAGATATCAAAAAATTATTGAAGTATATTTATATATAAAATATATACAATATATTACGCAATACTATATTAATTATAATTAATCATAATTATAGTTAATAATATAATAATAATTATATTTAATATAATATAATAATTATTAATAATAATTAATATATTTAATACTATATTTTTAAATTGTGTATTTATAGAACACTTACTTTGAAATATATATCTAACAGAATTTATACTATTTAAACATGGTTGTTATGAGTATTACATAGTGATATTATTAACATTTTAACGTTTTTAAGAATATTATTTATTATATCGCAGTGTGTATTGGTTAAAAGTTTTATTCAATTGTAATATAGAAATAATAACTACACAAGTTTATAGTAAATTACAGTAAATTGTTTGAAACAACGTAAGAAATACTTCATTTCTGAACTGATATGCCGACGCAAGGTTATTCTCAGTAAGAAAACGCTTTTGTAGGTAATAAGATTATATATGCTCTTCCACAAGGAAAGAAATGAACCGTGTAATGGGCATTTCTTTCTATTCATAGAGCGGAAATAGGTAAACCCATTGTAAGAAAGTATGCTTTCCAGGAAATGGTTTGTGCTACAATTATTAATTTTCTGAAATATCTATATGTCAAATTATACAAAAATGTATTGAAAAGTCTGTTACAAAATGTCTAACGACACAAAGTGTGTCTCTGTCCTGTACCACATGTCAGTCTGATGACCCTTTTTTGTGTATCTTGACATGTATATTTATCTCAGTGTAGTAGTTTTTTTAGTATAAAAATATTACAAATATTTATTACATATTCATCGCAAAATGTAATTGAGTACAATAAAGTTTTACTTTAACATCAATAATTGTTGTAATCAGTGCATAGAAATAGTGGCTTAACTAAAAGATTGAGAATAAATATGAAAACAAAGTCCGCACAAAGTCACAGAGCTGTAACTAATTTAGTGTATATTGTATGTCAAATTTTTGATCATTACTATGGTGTAAATTCGTTGCTTGCAACAAGATTGCCTGCGACTTAGTTGGCTTGCTTGGTGTGAGCCAGACCTTCTTTATATTTAAGACGCTAGGGAGTAGAAGTATACATGGTTTTATAATATATCATATTTGTTTATATTTCAGGTAAAAATTGGAGGTCTTGGACTTTCAAAGGGCATTAATGATCTGCCTCAAATACTCTGTCTTTAATGGTTATCTTCAATATTGAACGGATATTTTGTAGTTTCCATTTGTATATTTATTGATTGTTTATATGAAGATTTTTTGTTTATAAATTAAACTGTTACGTATAATTGGAAAACTGATTTATTATTATATTATATCACTATTTATGTCAGTGATATACTTTATATAATTGACATAATTTGATATAACTTATCTAATTTTATATAACTGATATAATTGATATAATACAGATTTAATCTTTAAATGTTTAAAACACCACGTCCCCTACTCTGTGTACGGTCGTGTTAATTGCAAAAGCGGTCGTTAAAGACGCGCGGGGAAGGGGGAATCGTATCAGTGTTATTTATGTAATATATGTATGGTACAGTCAATACTCGAAAAAAGTCGAAACATATTGTAACTAATCAATAGACTGAAACTTAAATTTTACAAAATAACGAATTCTTATTTTATTAAAATTATTAATTAAATATCTGCTAATCTCATCAGTCAGTGCCTTTAATCCTTTCTTTACGGGCGCATACATCTCGATATAAATAAATGATAAATTATATTAAAATATTTGGTAAAAATAACAATAAAAATAATAATAAATAGATAAAAAATTAATCCTGATATATTACCAATATTAATTTTCGAATTTTTTAAATTTTTATATATGCTTTAAAAGTTAGAAAATAGTCTTTAATATTACCAACAGTTGTCAATGTTTTTGAAATTAGTATTTAATATTATCAATTGAAAACACAATTTAAAAATCATGTTATTAAATATTAGTTTTAATATTGTTCTCAATTAAAAAAAAAATCTTGGTCATTTTAGAAATATTTACTTTTTTAAAGTTTGACAATTAGAAATAATCTTTTTGAAATTTAATAATAACTGATTGGAGGTTAAATATTTAAATTATGTTTAGTGCCGAAAAATCGCTCGTACATTACTTTTTAAAATAAATTACAGAAATGCATTTCGGCAAAAAAACTAATAACAGACATTAAAAACTTGTGAATATCTATTTGGAATTTGATGCAGTTTTATTTTCAATACACTAGTATGTTGATGTCAATTTTTGTTAATTTCCGTAAGTTACTTTTTAGTTTTTGGCACTTTTACAAAAATTATTTACAAAAATTATTTACAGACATCAATAACCTCCAAATTTTTAAACAATTTCGTGGATAAAATTGGACAAAAATGTATGTTAAAAACGTGCGTATTTTGACACTTTCAGAATAGTGGTTCGTAAAAGAATTTTACTGAAGAAATTGTCCTAACAATCTACTAAAACATTTAATTAATTTACTGTGACAATTGCGACAATTTTTTTGAAAAGATCAACAGATCATGCACCTTTCGAATGTTTTTATAACATCGTTTTTAAGAATTCAACCCTATCAATAAAACATATAAATGGAATAGTGGAATTGGAAATAAATGTAAAAAGTAATAAATAATTCATATATAAATCAATAATAAATCAGGACTAAGCGCAGAGCATGTACAAACAGCAGAAAAACAGAGCACTTCCGGTTTCGAGCTATTCAGCTCTCATCAGGTACCCTAGTCTCCCTACTAACGATCGAATTGCAAGTAGTGCTTAATAAAAGAATCAAACAAATCGTCAAAAATAGCAATTTTCATAGTAACATCAAAGATAGAAATTCACTGGCTTCCCCTATATGTCTATACTTTACGACTGGTTTCACCTGTATGTCTATACTTTACGACTGGCTTCACCTAATATGTCTATATAATTAACAGTAAAATTGCCAGTGAAACACCTCGTGAAGCATCTAATAAAATGGGGGACCGGGGCTTCCAATAATTAGTTTCAAAATTAAGCATGTGGCCATATGGAAATTTAAACATTTAAAATTATAGTGGTCACTTTATTTTAATGTCTATGATATCATCATTTGTTGAAAGTCACAAATAGATTTTATACTTTTTTAATTAACATTTTTTGTTTTTGACTATCGCTTGAATTTTACTCAAGTTTCTCCAAAGGGACTACCTTATATTATTAATATTTTATTCTTTAAACAATGACATTAATGTTACACCATTTTCTTCTGCCAACCGTATGTCAAGTCATTGGTTCAGGTCACATTAGTGAATTAACAAATTTAAACGACCACCATTTAAAAGATGGTGGATGTTGGCTATAGAAGACACCTGCTACGACTAATTTTTTTCATCTTTACTTTATTAAAAATGGTTTGAGCTTTATGTACAAAGATATTGAATCTCTCTGTCATGTTATGCCAATTTTTCATCCTTACGCTCGATACTTTAAGACAGAAAAGTCATGGTCTGTGAAATGTAATGATTCGTTTGGCCTTTCTTCTTCCATCGGCTTATACTACTGGCAAGGTTCAAAGTGTGCTGGATTATTGCAAAAACTGGATTGTTCAACAAAAAAGTCCTCTTGAAGTGCGGACGACAATTCAAGACATTTATCAAAATTATCAAAATATATTTTACAGTCGATTGGAAATCAAATTAATTTTTAATTAATTTATATTTTTTAGATATATGTAACTTAAAAAAAAAATGTCACTGAAAATTATCTCAAAATAGGCAAAAATAAATGTGTAACAAATTTCAACATAATGTGTTTTTAGATAATGGTTTTTTAATTTAGAGGTACCCGCTCACCGTGAAAACATTAGTTTGTAAAAACACTTACAAAGGTTTTTTTATCTTTAAAACAAATTCTGTTCTTCAATTCGTAACTATCGTCGTAAATGGTACTGAAATATGCCAAAACAAAAATTCTAAGTATAAGCTGTGTTATCGATAATATGAGTGTGCAATTATTCCTCCATTCCAGACCCTGGCTATAATAGTTAACCCCTTTTGCGTGACTAAACTTTTTCAATTGTAACTGAACTGTGTGTCCATTTCTTCTCAAAATCCTTGTCATGCATTTAAAGGGTTTTTAATTATTCTGAAATTCTCTCTATTTATTTCGCGTATTTGATGAAAAATCTATCTTCTATTGCAGATAATAATTGTTTTGTAAATTTGTGCTTAGTTCCAATGGATATCAAGATTTCAATTGCTTCGTGAACATGTTACACTATGTTAAAAAGTAGTTAGGTATATAGTTGTTGTTTTACTCTATTTTGTATATAGGTAAATGATTTACATTTACGTGACTAATTCATTTTGATCTAACGCCGAATTTAATCGTCAGTCAAGCGCTTGTCCAAGTGTATGAAAGGTAACTTAATTTGTTTTAAAGAAAGTAAATGTATACCAACACTTGAAAAATAATCTACATATTCAATACGGCGTTAAACATAAATTTTTGATTGATTGGAAATGCAACTCTTCGTGTAGGTACATGTATAATCAATTTTTGTTTTGAAATATTTATATACTTAATAGTAATGTGCTATTCTCATTATATCATGCAGCTGCATCGCGTTTGTCGTATTTACTTGAATTCTTATTACCATACTATGAATTTCCATGATTCAACTATCTCCCAATCCACAAACTTTTCGTTTGTTCAACATGTTAACTTTCCGTGTAAATTCATTAATGCTCGTGTTGTATCGTGTGGTCGTTTGTATACACATATGCTTTATTTATGTTATTTGTAAGCATTTAAAAATAAAAGTTTTGTTAATTCAATAATTTTCACATTCAAAATTGATGATAACAGTATGAACTTAATGGAAATTAAATGTAATGTATCATACAGATACAGGTGTTGCCTATTACCTTTGCAACAGCGTTAGTAACATGTTGAACCCGTGAATTAAGCGCACCAAACCTTGATACCATATATTATATATTATCAAATGCCCAACGTTATTATTTATTTACATTAAAAATGAAAAATACTCTTCATTTTTTTTGGGAATAACATAGGCAGTTACGAAATAATCGCATGTGGGTGGCTTGTAAGTATCTTATGAATGGTGTATATAAATTATTTCAATTTGCTGATTGTTTTTATTTTCTGAGGGCAAACCGGAAATTCGATTTTTTCAGCCATATTCTTCTTACATTTCATAAGAACAACAATAGTTACTAAATTCAATTAATAATGTTTGGAAAACAAACAATCACGGACAAAATGATGATTGTGCACATAGCTGCATAGAAGTATAACAGTATCTAATTTCTGAAGAATTTGTGTCGATTATTAGAAATAATAAAAACAATGAACCGATTTATCGGGTAACTGTATAATGTGATAATATTTCATAGATAAAAATAGCTGCAATACGGACATTCGATTATACCACTATTTTCTACCAAGAAAGACATACAGGATTCTGTTTAACTTATCATTTGCTTATGATAAGTATATATATTTTTCTTATATTTTGTTTCATTCATTTATGATCTTATTGTTTTTTACATATGTTTTTCACTTAGCAACTTATGACATTTTATTTAGGTTTTTTACTTATAATGATATGATTTCTGTTCCAGTTATAATAAGTACAAGTTTTTTTAAATAATTTGTTTCACTTATGATAAGACTATAAGAACATTAGTGAAATCATAAGGGTAAAAAATGTAGACATGTAATATATAAAGTATGTAAACAATATATTATATAAATAATGTTAAAAAAAAATATATATATATATATAATATATTTCTAATCCTGGAATTAGCCTCACAAAAACCCTGGAATCTGCCTCAAACCCGGAATATGCCTCACTTTTATTAAAATAATCCCGGAA
>JAUZND010004229.1:0-11812 GCA_034780555.1 Coelogynopora nodosa
GGGTCATGGTCTATTTTTAGCCATGACTCATAAATCTATTTATAAGTGAGTCAGAATCCACTCTTCCTATACTACTTTCATTTATTGTCACAGTTGAATGAGACAAAGTCGCACTCGATACCGTTCATTATTGTATTCATCGTTTGTTGAAACAAAAACTCTCTGACTAAAGTAAATACTTGTTAATGCTATCACCGAATTAGATGTTATGGTTTAGTTATTTTCATAAGATATACAGTAAATATATACTTTGCTCCATTTTATTACACAAGTTTTTGTGTGTCAAACATTGCTCGCTTATCTGCATTTAAAAAAAATTGTTATTGTTAAATTAAGCGTTTAATTATTGTTAAGCTTTTATTTTATTTGCGCGTCGTTTCGCATTTTGGACAGATAGATATAAAGTATTTATTTCAAACAACTGAGACAACACCCGAGATCTTTATAACGGAACAACTAGACTCCAGTAGCACGTGTGATTTTTTGTCGATAGATATTAATTGTAACACTCAATTGTTCCTTATAAAAAGTAAAGTTATTTAATACGCGCTGTAATCAAACCGCCTATTTTGTTTTATTACCATGTATGCTGTGATTAACTTTAGAATTAATATGTTTAATTCTTAGTTTATTGTGACCAGCCAGATCGTATATAGCTCAACCGGTTACATCATGATCAAAAGCTTACAGTTTGATGACTACGAAGACGATGCACTTTAATCTACCAAATACTTTAACTTCCAAATATAAAGATTAATCAAGAAACGAAGTGTCGCCTCCAATGCAAGCAAGGAGGGCCTGGTTGAACCAAGAGCCTAATCGAACCATGAATCGCACACTACTAAATTTGTCGCATGTGAAATTAGGATTCCATTTTAACTTTCAGACTAATTATTTTCTTCAATGGGAAGACAAATAGTATTTCCTCAAAATCGAACATTAAGTTTTATTGTATATCAAGTAGATTGTATCCCATCGTGTTAAAAATTGATTTATAGATGTATTAGGGTTCAAAGAGTATAACTGCCTAAATTCAACCAGATCGATAGCACCCATATTTTAGATTTGTAGTTACAATTTTCTTTTTCCTACCACGCTTAGACCAAATTATCAAAGCCGATGTCAACATTTTAATATGAACAGTATCTTCATGGGCCTCACTGATGAATTTTTAAAAATATTTTTATGTCAATCTAAAAGTAGCAAAACTTAACCGGGAAAAACTGTATCTTTGCATATGATCCAAAGAAATAATCACTGCGTCACCGGCATAATGAGCCTACTGTTTGTAAAAGCAGCTATTTGCTGTCGAACATGTCCACAAAGCTAAATTATATTAGACAGCAGTATAAATGTAATTAATATTAAAACACAGTTGAACATTCTGAGCGTATAAATAACGCAATAAATTCTGAAACAAAATCTTCATATGTCGCTAGTATTTGCTAAATTAAGAAAATATGAAAATGAGTTTAGCTGACTATATTTTAAGAGAACACAAAATTAATCTGCTATGTTCGTTTCCATTATACTTGCACAGGTCACGACTTCTCCCCTCATGCGATGTCAGCTCGTGCCGTGCTGGGGTCCTGGTTCCTCTTCACAGTCATCATATTCGCCTCCTATACCGGTGGGTCAGGGTCAGGGTAGCCGGGATCCGTCCAATATAAAACTGGTGTCAGTGGGTTAAGCTGCGCGCTCTGAGAACTCTTTACACTGAGATGTAGAATTCGTTTATATTATTTGCTCGATAACATTTTATCAATTTACCATTTTATACCATTTTTCCAAATTTCCATGATTTTCCATTTGTCAATTTTATTAATTTTAAAATGTTATCGTTTTTACCAATTTACAGATGTTTCACATTTTTCCGAGCTGCCAATTTTTTCTTTAACTAAATTTATTCATTTTAATTTTTTGTTATCATTTTTATCAATTTACCAATTTTTAAACAATCTTCCTGTTGCCAATTTTTCCCATTTATCAATTTTATCATTTATGTTAATTTAATTTTTTTATATTTTTTATCAATTTACCCCTTTTTCCTTTTTTCTTTACTGTTAACTCCATTTATTATTTCTTTATCGCTGTTCCGATATCAATTTTGCATATTGTTTACTATGTTTTCGATAAAGCTTATTAATAATTAATTAAGTGTCGAAGAGCAGAGTTAAACAAGAAAATAAACCGTTTTACATGAGAAGAGTAAAATACTTTTAGAATGTTTTAAATAAATATCTTATATTTGACAACATTTAGTTTACACAAACAGTACTACTATAATTTCTGTGAGTAGTATATTTTCTATGCATATACCTTTTTCATAAATGAAGCTGATTTAACATCCTTCCTTACGGTGACATTCGGCGGGACCCAGCTCAATACAGTAGAAGCATTGGCCAATCAAAACCCTATAATTCGGCCAATTGTTTTCAAGGATCAATTTTCTGACGAATATCTTTCTGTGAGAAATATTAAATATATAAAACTTTAGATTTTTCGTTTAACTTAGCATTTTTAACACTTTCATTTAACGATTTACTACGTCATACTCGTATTCTAATAATCGGTTGTTATTCTTTATCAAAAGATCCTACAATTAAAAAACGTCACTTTTATTTATTTTGTTTTCCTTTTCGTCTGCAGATTTTGAAACATTATCCTGCAATGTGTGTTTATGTCTCTTAGTTAAAACGTTTGCAAATTTAGCGATTACAAACTTGATTATCTTTGAATATTTAATTGTAAATTTTCATCATTGATATCGTAGTGTAATAGAATATTATTTTATATAAAAAGATAAGTTTACTGAATTTTAAAATATACTAATTTTAATGTACATTTCGAAAATATTAAACGTATATTTCAGAATTTATTTTTATATTTATATTTTATTTATAGTTGAGAATTTACCTTTGTTTAGAATGAACATTTGTATTTAACATAATACTTCGCATTTTATAAAATCTTTATTTAGCTTATTATCTACCTTTTGCGTCATGTTCCAGGGATCAACCCAGGGTGTGTTTCAACATCTCAATGCGATCAAACTAACGAAGGTTGGCAAAGGATGTGAAGAATTTGTGAGTCAAGACTTGTTTCATCTCTTATAAAGCGATATGCATTGCGTCGTTTGTGAGTCATGACTTGTTTCATCTCTTATAAAGCGATATGCATTATGACGTTTGTGAGTCATGACTTGTTTCATCACTAATAAAGCGATATGCATTGTGTCATTTGTGAGTCATGACTTGTTTCATCTCTTATAACGCGATATGCATTGCGTCATTTGTGAGTCATGACCTGTTTCATCTCTTATAAAGCAATATGCATTGCGTCGTTAGTGTCATTGCATCATTGTTTTAATCCATTCAAAAAGATTAAAATAATAATATTCATTTTATATTAAATTATTATAAAAACAATTATAAACAAATATAATAAATAATAAAATAAAATAAATTCACTCCATAAAATTATTGACAAATTGACAAACCCAAAATTTAGGCAAGTCACGAAACAGAAGTAATTATAATATGAAAGTGAACTACTTTCAGAAAGGTTATTATAAAAAATTAAATATTGAACGAAGCTTACGTTATAAAGAATCTATTTTTAATAATTTCTAACGTTTTATAAAGATAGTTCCAGTTGAACTAGTTGAACTAGAACTATATATACATTTTTGTTATTTACATATTGTAAATGAGCCCTGGTACAAAATGATTGTATCCAAAATTTACAAAAAACAAAACTACTAACTGGTATCCGTCATCCAAACCATCGCATGGAATAAGTCTTAATTAAGCTATCACATTGGAACATGCAATATGATGTTGCCCTAAAATTGATAAAAATAAGAACAATTTTGGTTAATTTTTTTTTTTAATAATGTTGTTACTCTCGTTTGGAAAATTTGTGATTTACGAAGACACAATATGTCGTGGTAGGTACATATAAATATTTCAAAATAAAATTTCAAATCTATATCGTAAAATAATATTATTTCAAATTAATTGGAAAAATTTGTTTTTAACAAAACAAAAAAATCATTAAATGTGTTTGTTGTATTATTTATTTCTAAAACAATTTTTCAAAATTTTAATTTTTTTCAATTTTCCGTAAAAATAGTTTTCTTAGATTAGTATTTTTGACAAACAAATCTATTATACGTTTTTAGACAATGTTGTACTTTGAAAATAGATTTTTTACGAAAAATAATTAAATAATACATACAATTCGAATGAATGTGTTCATTTCACAGTTTTCCAAAAGACTATTATTTAGATTTGCAACAAGAATTTTAATAAGTTTGAAAATCATGTTCTGAAACACTTTACATTCATCAGAGATTTTGATTTTAATTATTTCCAATACGAGGAGTTGGCGGTAGCCTATTTGCACCCTTTTGTCCCCCCCCGGCCGATGTCCCCTCAGATGCTGGAACCGGGAGCAGAGAGTCTGGCCTGCATCGACGATTACACCGCCCAGTATTACCTGGCCAAGAAGCACTGTGACAAGTTCTACCTGATCCCCGAGGTGTTTGCCAACTCTCCCGTCGGCTTCGTGGTCCCCAAGAAGTCCATCTATAAGGACATCCTCAACTATCAGTGAGTGTCTGCAAACAGTACTGTATAGTAGTATATGACATGCACTTCTAGATCCCCCTCCCCCCCCCCAAATACTACTCAGCAGAAAGTAATTCCTGTGGATATACGACTACAAGAAAATCGATATATTATTTTGCAGTAAGTTATTCAAGATATTCGCCTTATATATTAAACGTTTCCTGTTAATTATCAATATTATCAATATTGTATATATCAATAATACAGATTTTTTGATGTTTAGCATTAGGATATATCAGTAAGTGTTAAAATAGTCCATAAATTTAGGCAGATTATGTTTGCTTTACCAAGCTGATTAGTTAACGAAGAATCGATTAAAACAACGATTGAAAAACACGAACATATTTTCTACTATTTTCTATAATCATACTTTATTAAATGAATGTTGGCGACAAAATATGTTGCTAATAAGTTTTGCTGTTAATTCGTTAATAGGTACAATAGGTAATTATTGGCAAATAACAAAAAGATTTTAATTTTTGAAAGTAATAAAATATAGTAAAACATGATGTTATGTTATGTTCATTTTTAATTTGAATTAAGTTCTATATAAATAGATAACATTGGATTTATGTCTACAATTCGTAAAGTTTAGCCTAAAGCTGCGAATTTCTTCCATAATTCAAAATTAGTGTAGCACCTTGGATTTCTTAGTTGGATCGAGGTAAAATATGAATAGCTTGGATATTTAAAGCATGCTAATAATACAAAAATTAAATGTATATATTTCTTATTAAATACTTAAAATCCTGAAAAAATCGTTGACGTAAAATGTTTGGTAAAGTTTTTTTATTAAAATTCCAAACTTATTCCAAAATATATGTTATTCGTATTTTGACCGATGTTTTAACGAAACAATTAATTAAAAACTTCTTCTAAATTGGCAATCTTTCTACTTAAAATGTTATAATAATTATATTAATAATATATTATCTTAATGATTGATTTTAATTTATTGCATTTTTTTCTTGGTAACTAATTAGTAATTGATTTTATAGGTTATAATTTGTTTCACTTCGAAAAATTTACGGATATGACAATCAAAACTGGCAGTGCAAAATTTCAAGCAAGAAACCTTCCACCTATAACATCAGTGTTTCCTCCCCCCCCCCCTCATCGCTCAAGCATGATGAAGCTCTCCGAGTCCGGCATCATCCACAAGTGGTTCAACGAGCACTACTCCTACAAGGCCCAGAACACGACCTGCAACACGGGCCTGGAGCCCAACGCCCTCCCCATCAGCCTGCCCGAGGCTGGGGGAGCGTACGCCGTCATGCTCATCTTCTACTTCGTGGCCTTCTGTGCCCTGGGCCTGGAGAACGTCTGGGTCCGACTGCTGCACAAGGAGACGCTGGACCTATGGCTGTTCTAGCTGCGTCTGTTTATTACTTGGGGGCTGTGTTATGTTCTTATGGGGTTCGTGGTGAAAAGTCTTAACAAATAAAAAGGCGTCCCTTATTAAGTCGTCCCTAAAATGTCTTAATATGTAAGTAACCGTAAGATCGTACTTATAAAATGTAAGACTATAATTAAGTTGTCCATAAAAAGTCAGAATTTTACTCCTGCTACCCCAGTAATTGCTCTCGCCGGACAGTCGTTTGTTATGCCCTTCCAGTAAGCGCGTTGACCATTGAAATAATCTTTTTCGGAAATAAATGATTCGATGACAATTTGTGTATACACTCTTGAGTCGTTGGGTGAACATTACAAGCCATGATGAAATAAGTAAGGCGTAAAATAAATGTAAAGCTTATTTAGAGCTTTTAATTAAAGTGTATTCGTTAAACAGAGTTTAGTAGTTTACAAGAGAACGTTTTTTTATGATATCAACTCTTATACGTGATTGTAAAAAAAGTTTATTAACATATATATACAATCAATCTTTATAAATTGTAGGCCCATAAAATTGAGGTATATTATTCGCATGACTATTTCATTAAAACGACTTTCAATACAAATTATGGACGATTTATACTTCATTTAAACGACAAAATTAAAGAAGACGACTATTTTAATTTATCACTCAATTATGTATGACTTTTTATTTATGATTTTATTATGGACGACTTTTCTTAAAATACTACCTTTCATATGTAACATTATTTCTGACATCTGAGATGCTGCAGGCGTTCAAATTTAAAACTTGTTTTGTTTTAATAAGTAACAAATCATCAGAATCTTTATGAATAAATTGTTCATGCTTTGCATAACAGGGCTAACATATAATATGAAATAAGAGAACATACGCAAACATCAGTTATGCAATATAGCCTATAATGTAGTTATAATAGCATGACTGTTCTTATAAGATTATGGTGTTATATTGCACTTATATTAAGACAGGCCCGCCCGCAGGCGTACGCTTGGAAGCTTCAAGCGTACAATTTTAAATCGGCCGGAGCCTAAATTGGGATGGCGCCTATTTTAAAATGAAAGTTACACCCCTAATGATTCTCAGTTTTGAAACATATAAATTAAATACTAAGGAAATAAAAAATCATATATTATCAAAAAAAAGCAACCATATAAAGATTTCAATTGGTAAGCAGTTAATTATAGCAGTGCTCACTGTTAACTTTAATTGCATTTATGAATGGCTTAGGACAAGTTCAATTATGTGGACTGCATAAGGTTTCTATAAGGTATACTTGTAATATGTTTGAAATAAATATTAATATAATCTTTGTTGGCACCTAGACAATGATCACTCATACTCCTGCTTAACCAACTTTAAGTAAAATAGACGTCTCACAATAAAGTATTATCCTTTGAAAGATCCTGAATGCGGACCTGTTTCTTTGTAATCTAAAGGTACATACATATGTACAATCAATATAAGTACCCTTTATTTTCTTTATTTTTAAAAATTCTAAATGCTTGATAATATATATATTTAGTATTATGATATATCAGTTTCTGTTTTTGCCTTCATTTTTGCAAGAAGTGTAAGATAATGTATTTATTTATTTTATATTTAAATTATTTTAAACAGATAAAGTTAATATCATAGTTTTTGACTGTATTATTACAATTATTGTCAAAAATTTTAATAAAAATAGTATGTTCAAAAAATGATGTTTAATTATATTTGTAATTTTCTTCTATATAAAAACCATAATGCATTTTGAATGTTTGTACATTTGTTAGAAATATTGTTGATTTTACCAAATATTTCATGTGTGATCTTCAAATGTCAGAAGGTTATGCAATGTACTATAAATTACTTTAGTCGTTTTTCAGTGTTATTCACACGGATTATGTACAGAGACAGATAATGACATAGTTTGACTCATTCTAGATAGTTGTCAAAGGTGATACAATATTAGAAAGTTATATTATGTGTATCCAGCGAAATAATTGTAGTATTTTGATATATATTCCAGTATCGTTTTTTTTAGAGTATTATACATTCAATAGTGCCATTTCGGTTCATATCACACTAAGACAATTACTACCTATTTTTATATCGTGGAAATTTGTAAAATGAAATGAACTCCACTTTGGTTTGCGTTTCATAATGTAGCTTTTACCTACCCGGTACAACACTTTAATTTTCTTGCCATGCAACTAATTTCTACATTATTTTTTTTATATACGGTTGCAACACAATTATTTACGGATATATCCCTCTGATATATATACAGCCTAAGTATAATTTTAATTTCAATTTCCGGTTTTGATTTGTTTCTGTTTCAATATTTTTTTTTGATCTTTGATGACCTTGATACTTTGTTATAACTTGGACTGGTCTATACAGGGCTGAATACATTTTGGACCAATGTTACAATAGTTCAACCATTTGATATTATCCAAGACTGAAACAGTTCAAACGTTAATCAATCAATTGACGATATTTGGACCATTTTTGGAATATCTGTTATTGAATAAACTTGAATTTTTATTTATATATTTTACGGATAAATGAGTGTCTTCCTATATAGCGAGCAATTTCCTGAAAATGATTTCCCTATTCTTATTTATCTTTTGGTGATTTAAAGTCGGCGTCTAGAACCATTGACAGTATTCTTGTATAGTTTAATGGGATAACCTTAACTTGTCAGAATACCATGAACTGGGACAATTAATGTTATTCACTATTTGACTTAATCGTTAACATACTATGAGCAGCCATAAGCAATATCTAGCTACGAACTCATTTTTTTAACCTTTAACACAAAATTTGTTCAAAAAATGTGTCCGATTTACACCCATTTTATGGTATACATTTTTACTATTGTACATATATTTTATACATTTGTCAACAAACAATATCCGGGATAGTAAAGAAAGCTTAATGTAATTATTATTTACATGTCCGCCATTTTGAAAACATGTAATGTTTTACTAGTTTTCGCAATGCAATATGTCTGAATGTTAAATAACAAAGGTTGCATAGAGTTGTATATTTTATAAGATATTTATGTTTGCATATCATAACAATGTATTTGTAAATCTGAATACTGTCATTAGTTTATTCTTTTTAATAAAATATGAATTTTATTTCGAAGTTTAATAAAAACTAGTTTTTTTTTCCATATTTCGACAACTTGTTATCAACATTTTAATATAATATGGATTAGTGCGAAGAACTCTTGTGCTGCAATTGACATTGAAAAGTGAGGAATAACTGTATTTCTTTATTTGTAGTCGTTAAAATATGATTACGTATAGAGTAAATAAGTGGCCAATAAATAATATTAAATCAGGCATAGGTGAATCTTCAAAATATTGTGTTTTTAAAAATTGACGAATTTAATTTAAACTGCTTTTACCAAAACAGAGTATAAACATAAAGAGTAATCCTTTCTTGCGCTCCTACGAAACACATTGTTTAATCGTTTATATATAATTTTTTATTGTCTCAAAACAGGTTTCTGCTTTGATTATGCCACTTTTAGAACATGTTTTTTGGGTTACTTTATAAATATAGCGCAACCCCCACCCCCCCTCCTTGTGATTTTAACATATATTTATAATTATCAATATACTTTTTTAAATGCAAAATTTTGCTAGAATAGTAGTTCAACTACAAAAATAGAGTCAAATTATTAATCGTGAGTCGTAATAAGCAGGGATTTGCTAGCTCTGAAAAAACATTAGATACATACCTCAGTTTACATGCTTTAATGTGAAATCAATAATGAAAATGACCCTTTCTGTTTTTTGTAATATAAATATTCACGTTTTGCCTTATAATGCATTGTTCCCGTGCAACAGATTACACTTAAAATCATTGAATGATTTAAATCATGATTAAACCTTTATTCTCAAAAAGAATAGATAAATAATCGGTGATATTCAATTGATTTTAAATAGGTTTGCTATTATGTTATAAATTTAATTCAAAAGATTCTCATAAAAATGAGCTAACTGCTGTTCTAGTCATAGATCAACTGTAACCATAATCAAAAATAAGTTAGAAAACTTCCATGAAACCAGTTTAATTATTATGTGACCTCATGACAAAAACTTTCTTCATAAAAAATGTGTTATGACCAGAATTTAACAAAATCAAATGGTGATATTTTCAAGCCTGATTATTTCATAATCATATTATACACTATTAGACGTATTTAAATATGACCTGATTTCTAATGCATACAATAATATCAGAATATCATAACAAATTCAACTAAGTAGGTTGATCCTATTCAAAATAAATACTATCATCAAACTAATTTTCAAAAAACAGAGCTCAATAAAACAAGTGATACGCATATTTAAATGAATTGTTAAAAATGACAAAATTAAACAACTATATAATGAATAAAAAAGCGCCTTTAAAATAATATGTTAAACTATAAAATTAAAAATAACATTAATTTCGTCAAAAAATCAATACAAACTATATTCAAGAAGAAAATAATATGCATATTTCTGTTTCGGGAAAAACATTGAAGTGATAAATTGATTAACTGAAAACAACTATTAAGATAAACAAATAAATCAGAATGACGCTTGTTGTAAGTTTCTCCAGAACTGTTGAAACTCCACAGGACAGACGAATGTGTTTTGTTTAGTGGTGCTTGTTGTCAACAAGGGGTGGTCACTTAACTCTGGAATAATTAAATGTTAATGCCCTTTACAAGTTTACACTTGCACTTACCATCTATACAGATAAGTATACCATCTATACACGTAGTAGCTTGCTTATAAAGTATGCATATTATTTGATGTCTACATTACTGGAGCTAATGGCTGCAATTACTCAATGGATATATTCCGATTGTTATAACAATATTCTGTGAATACATTAAGTGGTTATGATAACTAGTAGTTTTTTTATGATTTTGGAAGCTGTCTTTGAAAATACCTATCTGCGCCACTGATAGCATCAAAGACATGATATAAAGAAATCGGAACCATGAGTCACGGAAAACCAAAATATAATATTAAAAGAAATATAGAGTGGTAATCTAGGGACTAAACAGCTCCAATTTAAATAACAAATAACCATTTTGAAATAATTCACGTACTTTTTTTATATCAATAAACAACTCATTCCTTTTGACGTTTCCTTATCAAAAAAATTATAACTATTTATTAAAATGAAGATGCTATTATTTGTTTTTCTACATAGCAGGAATTTTTTGCTTTTTTAAAATTAATTTATAACACATTTTACCTCGTAGTATCATTCGATAAAATATAAAATCGTAAATCATTCTATGTTATAAAGTCTAGGTTACAAAAAGAAATAACTCTTCCCAATAAATTGTAAATTATTTTGTGCTATTGCTTTCAACTTCTAAAGGTATTGTGTATTTCACGAATTAGAGTATGATTGCAATACTCAAAGATATATTGAACATTTTAAAAACATGGCTGTTGAAGGAACCACGTATCCCAAATTAGAGATGATCTTACAAAATGATAACATCGAGCATCACATTATTCATCCTGTTAACAAATAATTTTCTTCATAAAAATATGTTTCTGGTTGAGGCTACTTCCATATTCGATCCCATAAAATGCAACTAAATTATACAAATAAATATTTAGAAAAATAAGAAACCTACCGAAGATGTCATTATAAAACAGTTGAACCTACAGAATATGTCATTATGAAACCTACAGAATATGTCATTATGAAACCTACAGAAGATGTCATTATGAAACCTACAGAAGATGTCATTATGAAACCTACAGAAGATGTCATTATGAAACCTACAGAAGATGTC
>JAUZND010004230.1:0-11811 GCA_034780555.1 Coelogynopora nodosa
TAGACCCACGAAAAATAAACAATTTAGATATTAATTATGTTTTTAAATAATTTGGTATTTCCCTTTTTACTTGTAAAGTATCCAATAAGAATCCACTCGATCATTTTTTTAAATTTTTTATTGGTAGTTACCAATGAGAAGCCACTCCAAATTTTATATTAAATTATCCGACAAGGAACATCTTTTTACTTGTAAATTATCTGATAAGAAAGCACTGTACAATCCCATAAAATTTATATGAAATTTAATTCATATTATGAACTAAATTTGATCATTAATTATGCATAAATTATGCTTAGTGATTTCAAAATGTAAAAAAAATTTGTATAAACACTCAATGTTCACGAATACGATTAGTTTATATTCTTAGTAACAGCAACTGAACTATATTTAGTCACCAAGTTGCCTATGGTTACGCCGAATAGTCAATCTAGTGTGGTACCAAATAGCATTTTGCTAATTAATAGCTTTTAAAATATATACATATTTTATTAAATAATATTAGAAAATATTACATATGATGCTAAATCAACTGGAGCATGGTTTTTAAGCAATAAAGCTACAATATCGAGAAAACCGTTTTGAGTAGCAAATAAAAGAGGAGAAAATCCAACCTTTAAAACGTTAAAATTATAATTTATAATATTAAAAAGTAAACCAAATTTCTTGCAGAACAATTTGCCCCTCTTTTAATCAAAATGCTAACAATCTTAAATTGGTTATAAGCTGAAGCTAGAATCAAAGGAGTCATCCCATCCTTGTCTCTACACTCTATATGGACATTTTCAGAATCTAATAAAGAACATAATTCAAACTCATCTCCACAAATAACAGATTGGTGCAATTTTGCAATATACTCCATCTAAAATTATTTTAATTAAAAATTTATTAAAGAAATAATTTTACATTATCAATTTTAGTCATTGAAAATTTTTAACTTGCATAAATATAATAAATTCATTTATATAAATTTTAAAAAAGAAACGAAAAATTTATGAATATAATTATAATTTTAACAAAAAATTAAATTTTTTATTCTTCACAATTCATTGTAATGGAAACTTGCAAGCTGTATTTTCATGTAACATGATAAATCAATTTTAATTAGAATTACAAACTCACATGAGGGTTGATTAATATTACGAATTGCGTGCTATTTTGCAAAACTTCTGATATATTTTACAAATATTTGGTGTTTTATGAAAATTTTTATTACAATTTATAAATTACTCATATATAATCAAATTATGGATAGGTTGGTCGAGCTTACTATTTTAAATCGTCAAAATAATCTTTAAACAGTATATTTTTTACATGTAAAGTTAAATTAATGTAAAATTTTATATCAATGCTAATAAAATTGTATCAATGTTGTATCTTGGTGAACGAAGAATATAACTTTTTTGCGGACACCGTGAAACATCTTTCATAATTTGGGTTTTTCCAAAATTTAAACTTTACAAAACTGCATTTATTAATTTGTTATAATTAATCAAAGTGAAAAAAAATACACGTAGTCAATTGCCTGTTATGCTACTAATATATAAAAATATGTAAGATTTAATGCAAATGTTTCGAATAAAATAATGTTTTCAATTAAAAAAATGCATCTGCCGGGAATCGAACCCGGGTCTGTTGCATGGCAAGCAACCATCATGCCACTGGACCACAAACGCTCAATATTATATATATATTATTATTATATATCGAGTAGTTACTATAGTTACTATTAATGATTATTTCAATAGTAAATTTTCAAAATTCCGCATTTTTAATTCCAACAAATTGATAGTAAAATGGCATTATTCAATAAGTTATTTAACTTATTACCCGAGATATTAGACCATTACTCTGTTTTGCTACTATTGGAGGACGAAAAATTTCCAAATGAAAAAGTGAACTTTTTAAAAAGTAGTATTGAAGAAATAATGGATCAATGCAATAAACTATACCAAGAAGAAAAAAATTTAAACGACCAAGACAGCATAACAAAGCTTTCTACCAAGCCAATTTTTGGAAAAACAAAAATCCCCATTAAAAAATCGAGAGAGTAGTTATAAATAGAGATTTATAAATATTTTTAAAAATATTCTAGAAAATATGGAACTCGTGTGATAACAAAATGCACTCAACTCGCTGAACCCTTAGAAAAAGAACCTAAACAAATAAAGGAAGAAATTAAACTTTTCAGAACGTTATGTATTGAGGAATTCAACATTATTCCAAAGTAAATTATATTTTATATATTAATTTAAAAAATTAGTTATATGAAAAACCGATTAAAATTAAATGAAATTAATTCATTTATCGAAATTATCAACAAAATGCTACTAGAAAAATATACGATAATTTCAAAATTTCGAGGGAAAATAAAATCACTAAGTTCGAAAAAAATAATGTTAGCTAGAGAATATATTGGCCAAAACTGCAAACAATCAAAAAGTTTTTAAATTATAAATTTAAAATTTAAACTTAAAATTTAGACTTGTTTTTTATTACAGATCGAGACATTGGAAAAGAAGTAAAATTGTCCAATAAAAGAAGAGTGGCTGCGATATTCGTCATTTTGAGACATGTTCAAGTTATGACGGAAATAAGATCAAATAAAGAGAAAAAATACTGTGTTAATTAAATTATATATATTTACAATTAACAATCAAATTATTGTATACTGTTGGTACAAAATGTCACGTATGAGAAAATATTCTTTACATAAAACTCCTTCCATCTCAATCAAACCTCGTTCTCTCTACAAAATATTTAAATATTAAAAAATATAAAAAGTTGACAACTAAACCCTTTTCAATGCTATATTTCCATTGCAAATCAACGTACCGCCGTTAAACTCAGTAGGTATGCCTTGACTATTGATTAGCTGTTTTAAATTTGATAATTTTGGAGGATTTATATACACTGGATCGTGATCGAGGGCCTAAATTACATTTTTTCATAAAAATAATGATTAAAAAAAAATAATTTACTGGTTTTTTATAAGGTATCAAAATGGGTATTTCGTCATCTACTTTATCAACATCTACATTTTTAAATTAATTAAACAAGACTTAAAAAATTTGCCTTGTTCAATAGATAAAGTCTTGGTATCAATCAATCCATCAACCCATGATATTTCACAATCCTGTGACACTTGGAATGTGGTATTATTAAACAAAGTTTCGCTAATTTTGACTTGATACATGCATTTATCCGTTTGAGCGGAAAAAACGGCATTTGAATTGAGGTGGTAAATTTTAGAGTCATCAATAGTGTAGGTGCTTTTAACATAATCAGCCAAATCCTGGAAAACGGGCTTTGTACAACGAACGAGAATCAACATTTCGGGCTTCATGTGGTTCAAAATCTTTTTAATCGACTCTCCGTCACTCCTCCCTTCAAAATTAATATATATAACTTTTGCCCTTTGTTCCACTTGTACAGACTCACATATACAATCGTTGAGAATTGTCTGTGTTTCGATCGTTTCTTCTTCTCGTTTTATGACTTTTAAAGGTTGTTTGGCTTTCACGATTGGCACGTGTTTCTCTCCGAGGTTAAATTCCTTAATGCTAAAAAAATTCATTAAAAAACATTACATAATAAAACAAACTCGAAAAAATCTCCATAGTCGTCAGTCTGAGACTTGATTCTCGACTCTTCCGGAAACAAAACAAGAGATTTGTGCTAATAAATAAATTTACAAATGCACTTTTTTTTCATTTATAAAATTACAATAGGTAAAACATTCATCATGATATCGTCCGTTTCAATGTCTGAATCAATAGATTCATTATCACTTTTTACAACAACCTCAACGTCCAATTTTTCCTCTTCAACATCCTCTTTTTTAGTTTCTTCCACTTTTCTTAAAAAAATTTTAAATTTAAAAATTAATAAATCTTACATGTCAAATTTAACATCTTCTTGTTCAACTCTCATGTCTACATCGTCATCAATACCGACACTTTTCTCAGTCTTCGTTTTAATATCAAGATTGTAAACCTTTGTTGTTCCATCGTTGTCGATAATCTCTCTCGCAAGACTTCCTTTACCAGATTTCGATATAAAAATTATTGTATTTTTTGGGTTTGGAGCCCATTTAACAAACAATTCCCTCGCATATCCAGATTGCAAATCAGGTAAAGTTGCCAATACAACTTTAAGAGTCTTTAAATTTTCCAAATCGTTCATGCTATGAATTAAATGCACATTTTTCAAATTAAAAGGATTTTGACGGTTGTCTTCAAACTGTCTGAGAACCCTATTACTCATCCATTCCACATGCGATTTAGCAAATTCAATAACATTATAAGCAACGTTGCTCAATACAACCAGAGAGCATTTTGTTCTTGCTCCAGATGTTATCACGGGCCACATCTGATCCAGTAGATTAGACATTTCGAGTAATCTTCCAGCCGAATCTATAGGCATTAGAACATTACCTCCACCGTTTAAAGTTTTTATAATTTCAGAAAGCAACTTTTCATCCCTAGTTCTTCTGCGAAGTTGAACGTCAATTTCATAAGCATCGCTAATAAGCATGTATGGCCGAATCATTTCCGCAGAGAGCATACTACACGGATTTAAATGTCTTTCTTTCTTATTATTGTAATCCACAGCATAAACAAACTGTTCTTCGTTTTCTTTGACAATTTTCCATACTGCACCACCAATCATGTGGCCTGCCGGAAAAGCTGTAATTTTTATCCCAGTACCTTTGCCCGTAAACATGTGGCTTTGCGAGTATTTTAACGTTTTGAAATTTTCAAAAGCTGCGTCAATGTCATCAAGAGAAAAGAGGTTAAAATCTTCATAATTATTGTACGACTAAGTTAAATTTAAAAAATAATTTAAAGAAATTTATAAAAAAATAGTTAATCAGAAACCAATTATCTTCACAATACAAATCTACCTCGACTATGAATCGAAAAAGTAGAAGTGAAAACACACTTTGTATTACTTTGTGCGCAAGGATGGACTCATCATTTTAACAGAAATTTTTTAAAATTAAATTCTACCTGAAAAGTATCATACATGAACATTTGTCCCATTTTGAAAACTGGAGGAGTACAAAAAACGGGAGCTTTGAACCCCAACTTTCCAACTAAATATGGCAGAGCTCCAAGATGTTTAAAACTAGCATGAGAAATCAATACAGCGTCAATCGTCGGTAAATGTCTACATTTTAAAAATTACAAAAATTTTTCAGTGAAAATTAATAACCTCTTAATCTGTGTCGTAAAGCTTGAACTAAATGTTTCGTCCCATCCACAATCGAGAAGAATTCTAAATTCATCAATTTGCAACAAGTAGCAATGCGGTGCTTCGCTATTATTCCCGTAAAAAGATTGAAATTTTAAAATTGAAGACATTTTGATAAATTTCAAAACGAAATTTCACTTAAAATTGCCTCGAGAAATTGAACTTTTACATGAATTCACAAAAAACGTGAATAGTAAAGTTTATTGTCATTATTAAACATGGTAACAAAATTTAAAAACTTAAATTAATAAAGATGGATTCAAATTTTTTCAAATTATTTTTATTGTTTATCTGGTACAGTTTGATTCGAGTCGTTTTTGAACGACATTTTGCTTACGAGACCAATTTTTTCAAACTCTTGCACAATAGATCCATTTTTGTGCATTTCTAGGAATATTTCACAACCCCCAACCATTTCACCCTTGATGTAAATTTGAGGAATGGTGGGCCAATTGGAATATTCTTTAATATCTGAAAAATTTTCAGTGAAAATGAAAAATGAATGCAATTATTTGAAAAAAATATCAATATTAAAATAAAAAACCTTTTCTCAATTGTTCATTATCCAAAACATTGTGTGTTTCAAAATCACCAATTCTATGGAAATTCAAAATATCCATCACAGCTTTGCTAAATCCACACATTGGTTCTTGAGGAGTACCCTTCATAAAAACAACCAATTTATCTCCCTTTACAATCTTGTCAATATACTCGAAATTGTTCATACTTGCATTACGGACAATTGGTTTTAAAAAATGTGACCATGTCTTTGATACTGTTGAGAAATTTAACATTCTAGAAAACATTTTTAAACTTGCAATATAAAAGAATGAGGCGAAATAATTGAAAAAATTGAAACGCGAGAAAAATAAACTTTTCTTCACTCTGAGAATTGTACTTTTTCTTGCATAAAAAAGTTGTAAACGCACGTGTATATAAACTGATACTGTTGCATCGATATTTTAAAGGTAAAATTTCCACGACTCAGAAAGTTTCTCACGACTTTTACAACATTGACGGATTTAGACGTTTTAATCTTTTCGTAAAGAGTGTAAATTATTATAAAAAGTTTGCTTGCATTTTCCATCTCTAGCATCATTTCTTGACTTGAATCTTGATCATTTATACTCAAGTTATGCAAAAGTACAACCTTCTTGTCCTTTAATATAGGAAAAAGAAACGTAATAAAATTTGACAAACAAGCATGATTGGTAAATAAACTCATTCCTTGACGGACATTTTCGTAAACGTAACACTCAAATTCAGATTCAGTCAATTTGTAAAATGAGCACTTTTTTTCTTGGTTTATTTTCTTTTCTTTAAAAGAGTGGTTGAAATTTATCAAAATTGATCCTTCTGGTAAAGTTTCCTTCTCGCCAATGATGAATTTATCCTCTTCTAAAAACGTGTCAAAACATTCGTGCTTTTTAATCTCACTATAAAAATTTTCTTGTTGCAAATTTTGATTGATAATGTCATTGTTTTCCTTCAATTTCGGACAATTGATTGATCTGTATAACAGACTAATCTCCTCTTGTAAAATCTCTATAGTGTCGTTCAAATGGCACGTGTTGTCATTTTCTCCCCGTATAACCATTTCTCCTATACGAGGCAGAAGCATGGAACTAAGAGTCGAAATACTAACGTTCAAATCGTCGAAATTCAAATATTCACAGCACATTTTGTACAGAAAAATGTACTGGTCTAAATTCTTTATAAAACCCATTCTCTGTAATCTCAAATGATAGGCCAACGAGAGAACATTTACAGAATCGCAATTTTTCATTCTATTTATCAAAGCATGAGTGGCTATAAAAAGTCCACTATTACACGACCCATCGATACATTGAATCAAAATCGACTCTGAAAACTGCGCAGATTGTGATACCTGCTCCACAAAGGAAATAAACGGTATTGTAAATTTTGGTACACATTTTTTCAAATCCCAATGCTTCCAATAAAAAATATCAACAAGAAACCCGTTTGATTTTTTTATATCCTGACTTGATAAATTAAACTCTTGGTCGAAATTAACTTGTCTCAAATCTATATTGTAACAACTAAAATAATTATTGTCACTTTTCGACAACAATTTGACTAAAAATTTGGAATCTGGAGTTTTCTGATACTTTTTTGAAATTTTGGGCCAAAATGGAAGCAATATATCGTCCATATTGTTCAAAATAACGACGGAGCAGCATTTTTGAGAATAAATGAAATTCCAGATATTTACATTGTCAATATTCCGATAAGGGCATGTTATCCATTTATAGTTTTCATGACACACTATCGAACCGTTTAAAACCCCACTATAATCATTGTCTATTTTAACATTTATTCCTTCCTGCATAGTAAAATTTAAAGCGTCAAAATATACAGTTTCGTTTTTTTCTTCACAAATCACCATCACGTTATAACTATAAGGTAAAATTTCTTCAGGTAATACGGTGGATGAAACATTGATGGAAATTCCTTCATTATTTGTAGCATTGTAAAGATATCCTTTTGGAAGTTGATTAAATTCAATGTACAAATTTCCAATGTTTTCATCAACAAAATGGCGCAAATTGTAGAGGGTGATTTTATTGGATATAGTGATGTTGTTTTTTGTAACATTTTTTTCAGCGCTGCTTTCACGAGAAGAATTTTTTTTGTATATTTTTGAATAATGAATTTCTGATTCAAATTGTTCGGGATATGAAAAAATATCGTAAACTTTGTCCTCTGTCCAGTTTAAAAGCGGCATGCTAGGTTTTACTATATTGCTACAATCCACATAATCATTTTCGAGACTTGGAATTGAATACTGTGGGCTATTTGGCGGAGTATAGAGCGATTCGTTTGCATTTTGCTGTATATCATAATAAGCTTTATTTTTAAACGATATTTTTGAAAATTTGTCGTCGCTAGAGTCGGATATAATTGATAAAGCTAAAAATTAAAATTAATTTTAAAAAGATTTAATCAAAATTTTATAAAAACAATAACCTCTTTTCGCTCTGTCTCTTTTACAACTGTCTTTATGAAAAACACTGTAAGGAATTTTAATTCTCCCAATCTGATCCCCATGATCAAAACTATCAATCTCTTGAATAGTTTTCAAACTTTTTTGGTGATACTTACTCCCTTCAAGTCTAAATCTCTTGTAAGCAACAGACAAGGCATAAATTAATAATACAAAAAATGGCAAAACTCCAAATATCGACAGCAACAGAGGTAAAACAACACTATTCGCCCTTTTAGAATAAACCACCTGTAAAGCAACAGGATTAAAAGAACCAATATCATAAACGTGCAAAATTCTCTCATCAAACGAACTCGTCAACACTGCCAATATTTTAAACCGAATAGAATCATCCATTTCAGGTACAAACTCTTGAGGTAAATTAATGACAATTTCTTCAATTTCTTTTGTACTGTTTAATTTCATTTTATGATGAAAATTATCAAAAAGACTTTTTCCATTTACATGTTGATCCTTTTTTAATATTGAAAATTTCAATTCCATCTGTAAATTTCCAACATTAACACTTTTCTTGTCAATTTGTACATAAATATGATTGTCTACGTGTGTCATTTGAAAATTATAATTGAAGAGGTTTAAAGAGAACTTGGACTGTATACTTTGCAAACTTTTAGTATGATATTGTTGGTCTATAATGTCGTATAATTTGATGGATTGATTGATGTGTTTTTTCGTAAAATGATTCAATTTTATAATCAAATTTTCCTTTGCAGGAAAGTAGAAAGCTCCTTTATCTGTTTTTAATATTATCGTTTGTTGACGATTGAAAGAAATGTTGTACTTGACAGAATAAATTAAATTTACATTTTTCTCATAATTTTTGTGATTTGAATAAAGGCAAATTAATTTTTGAGCATGTTTTAAATTGATCGTTCGTGAATTGTCTTGTGTTTCGTAGAAAATGTACAATTCTTTAACAAATGGGACGTTATTGTCAGAAACAAATCCAGGTATGGCTGTGGTCAATTTTATGTATGCATTTTTGGAATGTTGGACAATTATTACATTTTTTATATTGTAATGCAAGATTATATTGTTTTTATTGTCGATATAAAACGAAGATGGGTTTTTTAGAGTTTTGGAAAAAACAGAAACGCTACTAACGTTCATTTTGAATGGCAGGTTGTCCTAAAAAATTTTTAAAATTTCCTAGAAAAAAATTAATATAAATAAAATTTACCTTAACAGCCGTGGCATTCAATTTAACAATTTCATTGCTAAATATTTCTATTTCATTGAAAAATAACCCCAACTTTTTATCAAAACCATTATAAACAAGAATATTTTCCTTTTTATCCAAAATGATGGAAAAATATTGAGAAATTTCCATCTCTGAAAATTGAACAAAAAAGGCAAAAACTCGCATTCCTCCCTGTAATTGCATAGAAAATGTACTCTTTTTAATTAAATATTTACCAATCAATTTTTCATCCAATTTGGACCAATTATCTTGACAGAAACGCCAATTTTGAGGATAATTTGTAACATTTTTATAAATACTTTCAGAATACATTAAAAAACTGGAATTTGAAAAAAAACACTTGAATTTAAACGCGTCAAAATTTCCTTCCAAACTCAAGGTTGCCACCTTAGATTCAACGTCAAATTCAAGTTGCACTTTTTGAAAACTTGCTGATACAGTACCAATATTAAAATTACACTTTTTACATAATAAATTTGTGTAAGACACAGTCCGGTATCTGTTGAGAATTTGGCACTTTTCTTTACAAAAATCCTGACAAAAAGTATACCCTTTTCTGGCGTCACAAATTTTTCCAATTTCCACCTCTTTTGATTCAACATTTAATTCATTTTGTGGCAACAAAATTCCCAAAACTGATAACTTTAAAATGCAAATAATGAACAGAATATTGACGAACATTGACAAAAAACGCATTTCAACAAGTGTATTATTATAAAACTACCTGGTTGTCGATCTAAATTGTTCAAAATGTACAAAAATGATTATATTTGGCGCGATATCAATATGAACATCCATTGGAATTTATAAGATTGTCCAATCTAATCAAACCACCGATAATAAATCAAATTACCCAATTTTAGTCGAGTTTTTTACTGGCTTTACGATAAGAAATCAAGGCGGCCTTTAATTGAAACTATGGATTTTTAAAATAACAACACGGCACAATTTCAATGAATAAACAATTGTATCAATGAATTTACCATCATGTTATTAAAATCTACTCAGCCGATAAATTTTTTAATCAAAAAATTATAAAGCCTCGAAATTGGCTCAATAGAATGACATAATTTTAAAATTCAATGGAAACCATCCATCTTCAATCAATTTGTCGCTCTGACAAAGAATCGGGCAATTGTCAAATAAAAACGCCTTTCTGTGAACATTATTCATCAATTCAATTGATGGATAAATAAATAAATAAATAATTATATAATTTATTTTTAGCTCACTGTTTGAAATCTTCACATACACGCATTTTAAATTTAGAGAGCGGCAATCAAACGAAAATTTACACATATGTCACCCATTCTTAACTTTATCTATGCGATAAATGACACACAAAACTATAATAATCTAATGAAAAAAATCTATATTTAGTTTCCAGTAATGTACGCATCAGTGTTGACACTCGTTATTTTTCAGATAATAATTTCTGTCGTGTTAATGACGTATTGCCCACTTTGTACGAGAGTTTGGATGATTTACAAATTGGTAATTGTGCAAAATTGCAATTTTGCAAAAATATTAGCCATTTTTCGACAATTTTATACATGTCAAAATAATAACAAATTTGTGCGGAAAAATGTTATTAAAAAAACGGATAATTATTCCAAAAAACTAAAAATAAATCTACACAAAATATTTTGAAAATATACAGGATATAATAGTAAAAATATACAACGGTTTTTAATAAAAATTACCTTGTCAATTTTTGCAGACTGTTGTGAAATAATGATGTAAAATTGAAAGATGACCAATTTTATTGAATCGTCTAGCTTCAATCATTAGAGCAGCAATAAATACTTGTTTTTCGTCGTTTTTACTCATGAAATCATCAATGTATTTTTTCAATAGAGAAAAATCTATTTTTTTGAAATAAAATAAAATGATAATTTTAAATTTTAAATTATTTTTTACCATTCCCAGTCATTCTCATTAATTGAACAATTTTTCTGTAAATTTTAATATTTTCAGTCTTCTCACTTTCCACGTTAAAAATTTCATTAGGATATGCTTGTCTTGGTGGAATTGACGGTTTTTTATCCAAAATAACTAATTCCGGTTTTACTTCTTTATTGGTTTCGTCAAATTTAGCCTTTTTATCAATCAATTTATCCAAGCTATCAATCGAATCTTCCAGGTTAATGTTGGCTTCAACGTCCAGTAAATTTTCGGCTTCATCAACAGACATTTTTACGTTGAAAGGATTTCCAAACATGTGAATCTGAAAAGGTTAAAAATAATAAATGAAATTAAAAATTAAAAATTAAAAATTAAAAATTAAAAATTAAAAATTAAAAATTAAAAATTAAAAATTAAAAATTAA
>JAUZND010004231.1:0-59431 GCA_034780555.1 Coelogynopora nodosa
CAAGATTCAAAACTCAAATTCAAGATTCAAAACTCAAATTCAAGATTCAAAACTCAAATTCAAGATTCAAAACTCAAATTCAAGATTCAAAACTCAAGATTCAAAACAGGCTCAAATCTCCATTTTGTCTTGCCTGTATCCAGTGAAATTTTTGATTGACACAATATTATCAACATGTTGAAAACTCTACGAACTAGTCTCAGCGTATTACTCCCGAAAACAGTCCTTAAAGATGAATTAACCTGTCTACAATGTCACCATATTTAATGGCTATAAGGGGTGATATATAATGAATGTTTATTATAAATTCAAAGTTGAAAAAGCATGAACACAAACCACAAGAATTTATTTACAAAAAAGGAAAACGCATAACTGTTAATTTATATAATTTTCTAAGTTTATGCATGAAAAACATAGATTGGTTCATTAGAATTTGAGAATTTCACAAGTTAGGCTATCTATGAGGACAATTAACAGCTCGAGAATGGAATTTTCAGTGAGACTTTCATTGTTTACAATTTTATTATTGATAATATATTATATAAAATATGCTAGTAAGGTGAGAAACAAATGTATTGATATTTTTTGTACTGAAATTAGTATACTGAACAATAAAAATACAAAAAAATAAATTTGAGAAATGATCACTATTATTATTGGTTTTATAATAATTACGTTTCTTATTAAATTAATTTTATCGAAATTTTATTTGATATTCTCACTATATTTTGTAAATGATGAACACTGATAAAAACGAGTGCATTAAAAAATATTGACACTTAAACTAAGAAAATTAATGATAAATAAATGTGTTCAGCTACATTGTCCAACTTTCGTCAGTATCTTACACATGCTCGAAAACAACCAGTATATAAATTCCTTCAGACCCTTCACAAATACCTTGCAGATCTCAATCTCTATCTTTCGGTTCCTAAATACACCACCACACTTCTCACTCTAGACACACACATTAATCCAACCATACACCCTATATTCACATCAACATCACTCCTAAAATATACTCGGGATCACATTCGATACATATCACACTTTTAAAAATCCATTATTAAACATCCACAACAAGTGTATAAGTAACGCCTCAAGTGAACATATACTCAAATCACTAACAGGAAAGTCATTGGATTAGCACAAATAACACATACTCTTCACATGCAAAGGTAACATTCGTACAGTTATATACTACGCCGGCTCAATCTGGTTCCCTCCCCTTCTCCATATCACACATACACAAACTATAAACAATACAAAATACAGACCTCCGGATTGCCACAGACTACAATCTTGCCAAAAATATTGTGTACAATGTACAGTGAAATACATACAACACACTCCTATCTACCCAAACATTCAGCCATCTCCATCTCCATCACATCCTAACCATCATCACCTGCAATACCTCTCAGTCAGCCATCCAACCATTACACTTGCAAACATCAACCACATCAACACTATCACTTACAAACACACAATCAAATTCGCCCACACAACATCATCATTCACGCCATCTAATCTCAGGTACACAATTTCCTCTCCTGAACAATCCACACGGCCCAGATGCCATCGCACAACTTTGCAGCAACTCTTGCCGCTACCTAAACAAATACAAACATTTTCTTTACTTCACAACTCCAAATATACATGCCAAGCCTGCGGTCAAACAATACACTATACCACGCACACGTTTTTAACTACCCCTCACACTCTACAAACCTCAGGTCTAATCTCCTAGTAGGGTTCAGTGTATTTTTTTCCGGTCCTAGTATAGTGGTCATGCTGTACAGGACCGGAGCTAACCATAGACTTCTTAATAGTACCTTGACAGGACTCCAATATTCTCTGCCTTTTACCTTTAGAGGTGGACGAAAATATATTGGAAACATCTACTTCCTTTGGATTGACATAAGAAGTCCAAACAAGTTTGTTCATTGATCAAGACAGCATTATTCACAGTGGATATTATTATAGTTATTTTTACTGCATTAAAAATTGATTTGAAGAGATTGCTTTACTCAAATGACCAACGTAGTCTATATAATGTAGCAGTTAACTATTTCGGTAATATTATTATTTTTATTTTATTATTTAAGTCTATGTTTAACAATTGATTCAATTAACTAAAAAAACACAGTATATTATAATCTTGGTGCTTTTAATGAGTAACATGGAGTTACATTTAAAGAACCCATTTAATTGTGCGAGTCACACATCACAAAGAGGTTTAGTTTTGTACTAAACATAATGTTCTATCTGTTCAACCTGTTTTCTATTATAAGACAACTAATCTTGTAAATATTTGTTTTTACACAATACATCCTTGGATTTTTTACGAATCTATGAAAATAATATCCATGAAATAGTTATTCTTGAAAATCCAATGGGTATCTGATAAAATGTACCCCGAACTGACACATTTAAATGAACACATGTCACATCTACTAATTTAGTAACACATATTTAGATTATGTGTTAAAAACATACACGCATTTAGATTATATATTGTCGTCTACTCATTTCTGGAGAATCAATTACATTATTTTCATTGTTTTTAAATTAGTAAAGATGCCTCTGAAATACCTTCGCTAAAAAAATAGAGACTTTTTAAAAAGTTTTATATTAGAAAGAACTGTCTAAGTCTATATAATGTTATAAGACTATCCTACCATATCATTTATTTATGAACTTAAATATATCTCAAGCAATTATATAGATGAATAGCGATTTCATCAATTATTATATATTCCAAGTATGTTTTTCATAGATATAGGTTTGGTATATAATATAAACTAATATATTGTTGTCCTTAAAAATCAAATAGTAAAAAAGGAATATTATTTTCGAATAACATTATTACGAGGTTACATTTCGTTTGGGGAACATTTTATCTATTGATGAATGAGTGCTGACTAATAGTATATTTTTTATTGTAAAATAAATGGACGTTTATACTTGATATATTGTATTTATTAAGTTTATAAAATGCTTTTGATTAAGGTAGAATAATAGTTTGAAATTTAGTTAACTTATAGGTGATTTTGATAAGCATTATTTAATATGATGGAAATTTGCTTTATATCTAATAAATAAGCACCATGTATATTTTCTGTTTATAAATTAAAACATTTTTTTTTTACTTATATTGTTTTAAAAAGGTTAAATTATGTATTTGATCTGTTTTGTATAATTTGAATATCTATAAAGAAATGTTGTGTATATTAGGAATCTTTCAAACTGTTATAGTTGTTGTCGAGCGTAAAATAAATGAAGGCTCTGAGATCCCTTTCTATCAATTCACACAGACATTTAATGATAAGCTATGTAAACTACGTCCGCCTCGATAGGTAAGACACCCAGTCTAGCTTCCTGTCCAGATGTTATTAGTACTGTAAGGAGTCCATGGGCCAACACAAACAAACAAACAATGTCACCATACAAAAACACTCTGAAATCCATTCACAAAAACCTCGTCACCCACTCAGCTATCCATCTGATAAAAGCAGAATCAAAACCAAAGATAGATCAAAGTATAAAATCAGAAAATGAACCAAAATAAGTGAAATGAAGGAACTAAATAGAATGAAACAAAGAGGGGGATAGATAAGGGACAAATTCCATCAGGAAAAGTAGCATATTGTCGAGGTAATAGTAAACATTACAACTACTGTTGGTACTATTTGATTGCATTACAATTTTTGTAAAACATTCCAGGTCTGAATTTCAAATGACAAAATGTTCAGTATTTCAAACGGATACTTTCAACCTGAATAACGAATTCAGCTAACCTCTCTAAATATATGGCACATTACAATGAATAGAGTCATTCACTCCAATTATGTACTCTTTTTGCTACAATTTATATAGAAAACAGGCAGTGCTATGCAATGGTTTCTATTGAGATAACAACAAACTAAAAATGTAGCTATTTGATAATAAATTCAAACAAACTTTTCGACTTATATTTGTCTAAATTATAGATTTTACTAGATACTCTCATGATGGAAAAGTGTTTGCTTCCTACATCCTGCAAGTAGTAAATAAACAGATCTACGTTTATTTAATTTCCCCCCGGGAACCATTGCGAAAATAATGTCTAATGTCTAATGGCCTATTAGTTTTAAAATAAATGTCAAGCAATATATCGTTAAGTTACTCAACATCAATTAAAAAAATAACGAAATTAATAAACAAAATTAGAGATTCCATTGAACAAAATCTAAGAATATGATCAATAATATATGTGTAATATGTTAGTACTTAATATCTAAAGGAATAATAATTTTTTAATGTTTTGATATTTTAACATCTCAAGTTATTTCAGTTATTATCTTTATCTCGAGGGGAAAGGCAAAACTGTCCCTTCTGACTTCGTCCCAGCCCAGCCAAGGCAGTAGAAATCAAAATATGCGACTCATTCGCGACAGACAACAAAAAAGGGACAGAGATGAAGAGACAGACATTGAACTACACTTATACGCAGGGAGGTAGAAAACCTCAAGTCTCCCACTCCCCACTCCACCCACGCCGTCCCGCCTAACTTACCAGCCGACTTAATCTCGAGGTTCTCTTCGTATGTGTCGATAATGTAGCGGATCCTGGCCTGGTTCGCGAAAGGGAAGAGAATTTCGTTGAGTCGGGGATCTCGTTGTGTCTGAAGAAGATACAGTCAGGGCTGGAGGATACACATCGGGACAACAGCGTAATATGTGTGCATACGCCTATGCATAATACAAAATGTAAAGTGTATATATTATGTTGTATAGTATATTGGTCGGTAGGACAAAATTAACGGACGGTCAAAAAAAGAAAAATAATAAAGACATCGGCAAGACGAAATTACAAGCTTCCATGAATTCTGCTCAAGACGCAACAGTACATTGTATAAATCGATGAATGATGACGATACCTAGTAACGGAGAATGTAATAAAAGTGTAATTCAAATTAACATTATGTTCGGATCAAATACCAGTCAGCCTCGCGATATATGGCAGCAGGAGATATGTAGACAGTTAGGAAGTAAGAAAGTAAGAAAGGAAGTTTAGATTTAGTCTGGCATTTGTGATCAGATAGTATCGCTTGTTTATCGTTTGTGAAGGATAGAAGGGAAAAAAGGAATTAAAATCAGAAAATTACGATTAAAAAACATTGGGAAAAAAGGTAAGTAACTCAGGGGGAATAATCTATGTCAACCAACATGTGTTTATAACGATAACTAAAAAGGATATGCACCATTAAATTGTAATATTAAATAAAAAGGAAGGATTATAATGCTCTATATACAATAATTAGGCCCTTCAACTATATTTAATGGTTATAGAACAAATGCTAATATTGATAGACATAAACATAAACAAAAAATGTTGAGTGTATTCGTGACGAAAACACTTTATCAACTGTATATTATGAGTGATTTATTTAATGATTAATTATTGAAGATTAAATCATGTCTCATTTTTTCGACATGGAATATTTTATTTTAGGGAAATCATATTTTATATATATAACAGATGTAAGCTATCCATTTAAACTATTCTTGATTAACATAACAATTAAAAATTGTATTTAGTTGACCTTCGAAATAATTGTTCTATAAACTATCGTGTATTAGCTTTCGCGCATGATAAAATTGATAATTGAACATTTGACAATAACCACACAACTAACATTTTAAAATTAAAGTAGTACAATTAATTTGCAAACATAAAATTATTAGTAAAATGAAAGTTATGAAATAATTTTACAGTTTAATAACTTGCATTTGCTATCTAATAAAGGCAAAGGAGCGCCGATCGGACGTTTCAAAATCTATTTATTTGTAATTATTTTACAGAAGAAGCATCCCATTTCCTACCTTACCCATAACTTTAAGCAAAAAAGCGAGAGTTCTAAAATCGAAAATACCTAATTTTTACACCAAGTCGGCAGTATTTGAATAAAAGATGCAATAAACATAAATTGTTTAATATTTGATATGTTTGTGTTCATTCAACTTGCACAAAAAAATACATTAAATAATAATATTTTCCGAGTTGATTTGGATTTCTGTGTGGACTATTTTTTTAAATAATGCGGACAGTAGGCACACAGTAGGCCTACATATTTTGATAATAATATTCAACTAATCTGAGTATCTTTCCCACCAGAACCAGCACATTCCAGCTAGAATTTAGCTCAAAACAACACACTCCGCTTACCACATTGAGAAATTCTATCATCTGTTCCGGTGTTACGGCTTCTTTGGAATTGGATCTGTAAGTTTACAACAACAGATATAATACATAGACACTGCAACAATATCCCATATTATAGAAGACGCTAGTTAAAATTCATAATTTAGTGTTCTTCTTGTGGAAGCGTAGAACGGCACCGGTTTAGGGAAAGGGGCAAATTATACAGGTTGACAGGAAACAAAGTGAAAAACAATAAGAGTCCGACCGATAAAGGAGAATTGAGTTGTGCTATTCCAGTAATGACGAAATCAAATGACATAAAGCAAATTAAAAAAAGATTTAGGTGAAACTATTATAATTGTACACATTTTGATTTAAAATCATTCACTGAATTAGATCAATCCTTCAACTCGTTCAATGTGAATATAATATATTGTTACATTAAATTATATTAATAATAATTCTTAAATAATTCTTTATTAATTATTAATTAATATCGGGAATGCATGATCTAATATAACAGGTATGTAATAATGCAGAATCAGTTGACAACAATTATTGCACGACTAATTTAATAATAAGTGAATTAATATATAACCAAATCAATAAATAATGAAGCTATCAATTTTCAATAGGGTATGCGAAATAAAAAATATAAATTTAAAGTAGAAATATCCTTTTAAATATCGAGTCTAGTTAAGGTAATATTTTTTAACATTAATTAAAATTGATTTCTTAATTTTTCTTTTTTTTAATTATATTTAAAGATATAATCTTATTTAATAAATATATATTTTATTATTTTTTAATACTTTTTTTATATTAACCTCATACAGAGAATTGTTCAAATTTTATAATATTAATTGTGTTAATACACCTGTGTCTTTTTATATCCCAAATCAAATAGACGTGAATGCTGGCACGGCTACATTATACTAGATTTAACGAAGGAAAATTCTTACAAAGTCATTTTGTATGGATAAAGGACCGATTTATTTCAACCTCAGTACAATTTGTGTGTAATTTTGGAGATGCAAATTGCTTTATAATAATATTTATAACATCATATATTACTATCTCGACCACTTTAATAAGATTTAGAATTACAGTGTTGCATGGTAGAAATGTTATAAATAAAGAAAGAAATGGCTTTATTTCCAGTAAAAGTACAAACTTTTAAAGAGGAACATTAATAACAAAGTACATGTAGTTTTACGAAAGTACACAAGTACCTATAAGTACATAATATAGAAAATGCATAATCTTTTATTGTAATTGAGAAGAGTTAAGGTAATATATATTTTTTAATAGGAGAAAGACTAAATAAAATGACAAAGTGACAGGATGACTAGAGTATAATGTAAAAAAGAAGGTAAAATAGTAACGTCAACATAGGTCTTGAAGCTTGTTTTACATAAGAAGGATTTAGCGGCTGAGATGAAAGATTGTCTGTATAGGACAAAGTTCGACAGAAAGTTTCGGTCTGTCTACCGCTTCGCGTACCATTGTGATTATTTTCTGTGTTTTCAAGTATATTTTGTAGGGGATGATCTTCAGTGATAATAATTTTATTAATTAAAATTTTAAATCTGCTTTTGTATTTTCAGTTTACGATCTGGCGTGGTTTTTCTTTGCCTATTGATGAGACCCCTGCGAAGAAATTAATTAGTTTCCTTATTTTTTTCTTATCCTTCATCAGAAGACCACAACCCCATACTTCGCAAGCATATATTATATTTAGTACAACTACAGAGTTGAAGATATTCAATTTAGTTTTATGGTTAATATATGGAATAATTTTTTAGAGACATTTTATTATAAAGTTAACTTTAGTAAAAACAGAATGAAAATGTTTTGTCCATTTTAAGTCATCGGAGATTATAATGCCAAGATATTTTACTTTTCATACTTTATGAATATTTTTATAGTTAATAATTACAATTTCAGTAATTCAAGAAAGAACAGCAGCCGTATTATTACAGTTATTGTGTTTGAAAATGATCTCTTCGCATTTGATATGATTGAGTTTCAGAATTTTTTCTCTTTGAGATTTCAGCTATACGGATAAAACATGTGATAAATAGTTTTATTGATCATTACGTTCAGTGAATTTCCTTATTCCTTATCATCTCAATATTTGATAATGTTACCCTTGTTTTTATTAAAATTTAATTTTTCATTATTTATTTCATTTGTAACATATGATATGTAAATAATTTCGCACTTAGGGGACCTCTGTGTGGTATACCAACTTTTGCTTGAATAGACATAGAAGATTTATTGTTTTTACATTTAACTGACTGTGACCAACCATTCATATAGGGCTTTATCCATTTAGTGTAATGAGGTGTACATTTGTTTACTTCATTTATAAGTTGATTTTGAAGTACAGTATAAAAAACTGATAAGTAATCAAGAAATATAGCCTTAATTATTTAACCAGTATTATTGTCAAGAGTTCATTTAAATAAAGTTCATTGTTAAAACTAAAGCATCAATATAGTACTGTAATTGGTGCAAATTGGTGTAAATCTTCTCGTTTTTCTAGGAGAATTTGAATTCTTTTTAGAGCAATTTTGGATTTGTGAATAAGGCCTCCTTGGTTTTTGAAAATGCACTGACTAAAGCAGTTTTGCATGGTTTTGGGTAAGATTTTCTGTTTATACTTTTGGTCTATATTATGCTATATGGTTTACTTAGCTCTATAAAGTTATAGTCAACATATTTCTAGCCGCAATGAATCAGTAAATGGCCTCCAAATAGAACAACAGAGGCAAAGTTCTGCCTAGAGTAATATTTTGTGGCTACCATACCTAAACACGTATTTTGCTAAACTGTTCACCTCTCCTAGACCTCTACTGCTACATTCAATTTACACGTATTAAGTGTTAATTATAGATTACTGTCAATGTCTGAAACGATTTTTAAATCATAAGTTTGCAATACGTTTTGAAATGCAAGCAATTGTAAAAGATACACTTTAATGAAAATTAAGCAAATACATTATTGTTTTATTAAAATACAGTTCAATCCTATTTATTATAGAGCGCATGTCCCTAAAGTAGATTGATTCTTTCGTAGCTTTTTTAAGAAACTAAGCGAAAATGATCAGTTCAAATATTTACATGTTTTAATATTTTTTTATTTCACATAGTTTCGTTCCGATGAAGCCTTTATTTTTTATTTGTTAACTACTTAATTTTAGCAAGTACTGAGTCTACTCTACTGACCAACTTCATATCAATCGATGCTTAAAGTCTCACATGCAGATGTTAAATAAAAATATATAGCGTTACTAATCATAATAAAAATTGTATTTATTTTAAAAGTCAAATATATTTTTTAATGGTGATAGTTTTTCGGGTGTATATTCAAATTCATATATATAAGATATATAGTCAAATTTTTATAAAAGCTTGAAAAATAACAATTTGCACTTTCAATTAGTTATATTTATTTTTGGATTAAACTACATAATTATATATTACAATACAAAAAGGTTAAAACAAAACGACAGTTGTTAATCAAGGTTTTAATAATATTATCTGGGGTTTTGTAATCCAAAAATGCATATACATTATTTGAGGTAAAGTAAAATTTCTTTATTATTTTTATCACTTTAATTACGTGAACATATCTAAAAGAGATATCCATAATAATATTATGTATATATGATTTTGTTCAAAATATTGGGGGTAATTAGAAGGTTTAAAATTTATTTAAAAAATAGATTTAGGGTATCATTACCTAAATTTATCAATTGAAACTTTTTTAATGAAAAAAATCTACAAATCAATAATCAAATAAAAATGTAAAACGAATATTACCTAAAAATCTATCGTAAATTAAAAAGTTGCCAATTTTAACTTTACATAAATGAAACAATTGGTGGCGGAAAAAAACTGAACATAGTTTTTCTAACTCACAAAATCCTAATTTCTTGAGTTAAACTATGTATATAAAAGCGTATTACAAAAATTGTATAATAAAAAGGTCTCACTGACACCGAAATCACAACAAATTAACAAGCCCGATTAACATTCAAGCGATCTACTCAAATATAATCAAGTGCAATCAAATACCCAGAAGGGGACATAAAGAGAGGGAGAGAGAGAGAGAGAGAGAGAGAGAGAGTGAGAGGAGAGTTGAAGCGAGAAGAAGGATGATGCGTATATAGGGGGTGGGGACTTGGGACCGAACTTACAACTCTTTGAAGAGTTCTTCAATGTCTGTTCGAGGGCAGATACGATGATAGAGTTCATAGAACTTCTCAAAGGTGAAGTCAACCGGGTCGATGTTGTCGTTCTGAAGGAAGGAGTGAGTCGAGGAGTGATCCAGGCAGTCAATGCTCAATGTATCACTCAAGTAGGAATCTTTTATACATATACACTAGCCGGGTGTGGGTTTTTATAAGAGGCTTCAGTTGACTTATTAACAAATTTGGCTAGACTTACTAAAAAAAGGGGGAAATTCTCTTACAAACTACCACATACAATTAATGGTTTTATAGTGTACCTTAGTTTGCCCTACATTCTTTTAATCGTTCTCAAACAAAAAGATCAATAAACACGCTAATTATTAGAATGAGAAATGACAACAAACTCATTTAAATGCCTAATTTATTCATTTAATATATATATATATGCTTACATAGGTATAATTTAACAAAACGTTCACATTTTAGGCTCATTAGGAAAGAAAAATAAATGCTTATGAACTAGAAAATATAAATTTAATGGACATTTGAGAAAATAATATAATTAATGATTTAGATTTAGTGTAATATATTTAACCATAGCCCTATATCGTGTCTATCATAAAATTATAAAAATGAGTGTAAATATCTCAAAATAATTAAATAGTGCAAAAATGCATATTACAATAACAAAATACAATTAATGAAATCATTTTTTGTTTTCTATTTTTTGTCAAAGAGTAAATAATAATATATTAAATAAAATATTTTCTAAAAAGCTTCTAAACAAAGAATACAATATAATATTCCTGACTTCAAAAGTAAGTTTTGCCATTTTTATTTCAGTGATAAATGAAATATATAAAAACAGAAAACAAACTAGAAATGACGAATAATTGATAACAAAAACGAAGGAACTCTTTCGTCTACTTTAAGCTGTAACAAAATTAACTTATCAACCATAAGACAGCTCTTATGCTTCACCTATATAAATAAATAAATATATACTGCGAGAGGCGCAGCGATGGAAATCAAAAGAAAGATACGTCGTCGGCATACCTTTCCTGAGGGCAGGCCGAGATCTTTAAGCGTCTGAAAGATCATCTTCTCCGTCTTCCCAGATGCGAAGGTCTTGCTGATCACACGAACCGGCACCTTACTGGTTTTATCCACAGTGAGACAAAGTCGCAACCAACTAGATGAGGAAATAGGAGATATCGGTTTTAAATGCGCGCAAAACATGCTGGAATTTTAAACTAAAATACAATTGAGTTCGCTTAACAGGATTGTCATTATTCGCAAACTTGTTTAATTCGTATCAATTTCTAAGTCCCATTTTATTTGGCTATAAATAGCGCAGTAAAATATGTTTATAATCCAAAATATTAACAGAATATTCGTATAATCCCGGTTCATTTTCCTTATAAGTTTTAGAAAACGTATGAGATAAATGGTTGTCTGCTGCACTTTTCACTGAGATGTGATGTAAAAACCGCACTTTCTCCAAAACTATTATATTTGGTACTAGTTAACAATAGTGTACTGCTAACCACTTTTATTAATAACTCCTGAATAATATAATTTTTTCAAATCAGTTTTTTTTAATCTAAATGAGTATTAAGGTTTCTAGAAAAACGGAGAAACTAAATTAAACTGTATATTATGGTTTATGAAAATTATATAAAAGTGTCACTGCAGAAAATTTAAGTTACACTAAATAATATTTAAAACATTATACATATTTGTTATGAATAGCACCGATACTTAATACATAATAATTAAAGTACTGATTAAATAATTTTAATTAATGTTTCGTAAAATGCATATAATCAAATCAAATAGGCGGTTATGGAGTGTGTGATCTCCTCCTCACGATAGAAATATGTCCGAAATTCGTTATATTGAGAAAATTAGACACTAACATTTAGTTTCATTATATCTAAAAAAAAATTCAAATGTTAAAAAATATCGCTTTTACATTCTATAATATGTATATTTACATTTACATATTATTATATAAGAACAGTAGTAAAAATAAACTCGATTTGGAGGGGCAGGTACAGAATCAACAATTTCTTTACTACTAAAACCAATAAAAACTTACTGTTTTTTTAACTGAGTCATAGGGCAAATATTTTGTTGCTTTGTATTATGAGTCAACGGTCTCAGATTCTGTATCCAATTCTAAATAAACATAAGAGAAATCATATTATATTAAAATTAATAAATATCGATAAATAGTATGTACTTCCGTATTTACAAATAATTTTTAATAAATATTTTTTTTAATAATAAATTTTCTAATTTAAAACTAAATAACTATTTCCACTTCAGTTCAAATCAGAGCTGTACTTTTAATCAGCAGTTATTTCAATACTTAAGTTCAGTTGTAAATTTTTATTTCCACAGAATTTCGTCCAAATAGATAAATGTTACAAACTTAATAAAAATATATTATGGCAGATATTATAAAATATCATTTTGCAACTTTGAACTTTTAATGTAAGTGTGGATAGTTTCAAGCATCATAATGTTATAAAAAGAAAAATGGTTTCGATAATAGCATAATTATAATTTAATAAATTTTCGACTTCATGTCTTATTCAAATTATAAAACAATTATAATTAGTGAGAATGCGGTTCATAACAATTAAAATTATTTATAACAATTTAAATTGCTTAACATCTATAATAAAACAATACATATTAAAAATATATCACATATACATAACTATTGTGATATTTAGCCAATATTACAAAAATCAATTTCTAAAAAGTTAATTATCAAAGAAAATATTCTAAAAGTAATATTACTACTGTCTAAATACGAGTATAATGGATACTGAGGCCAATCCCAAATCTCGATTGATTTTCGGTTTGACTTTTTGGATCCATGTTGCCTCCCGGATTTTCTTCTCAACGTATCCCGTAAATTGTTTTAACACTCTTAAAGTATAAAAAGGAACGGTGTGGGTGGTTCACATTGAGGGTGTTTTTCAACATAACGTTCATTTATTGCTGACTGTCCTTCTCTCATTTGAATAAATTGGTTGTGTTATTGAAGTCTTATGTGCAGTGTACATAAATTAATTATTCGTAAAGTCGAAAATACATAAAATTATATTAAAGCTATTGTCGAAACCATAATTAGTTATATTTATTAAGTCATAATTAATAATTCGTTCACGAAAGTTTCTCTAACAATGATACTTATATTATACTAAAGAAAACAAAGAGGAACTGTACATCGTAAAAATAGAGACAATTGGCCATTGTCTGTTACTAAATTTTAAGAAGTAAAAACACATAAATATCTTCGTAATAGTCTAGAGACATTTAGAGACAATAGTCATAGGTTAGAAACATTTAGAGACAATAATCATAGGTTGGAGACATTTAGAGACAAAAATCATAGGTTGGAGATATTTAGAGACAAAAATCATAGGTTGGAGACATTTAGAGACAAAAATCATAGGTTAGAGACATTTAGAGACAAAAATCATAGGTTGGAGACATTTAGAGACAATAATCATAGGTTAGAGGCACTTATGAATCTTATATGCTTTATAATCAATATTTGAGTTTATGGATTGAAGTATAATATGTAACGTAATTATCATTTATTTAGTTTTTTAACTACTAACTAAATATTTATGCCCTTTAATCATATCCGACACACTAATTGTTTGAAATTAGATGTGTTATGACTTATGCTGTATATATATAATTACATTTGTGCCATCCATCCGTTGAACACCGGTAATTATTATAGATTATCGTTCAGTAAATATAATATTGAGATAATTGGACAACGCGGTACTAGTTTCATCAAGCCAGTCATATCATTAAAAGTAGTACTGTAGTTAATACCTTTGACGACGCTACACCATATAATGACATAATAGGAATCTTTCTTATTACAGACAATAGACCTATACGACGGCATATTCGGGTATAATATAGAAAGTGAAACAAATTGTTATGTATCTCGCTCATAATACAATACTTTCGAGCGAATATTTCTAATGATCAATGTGAAATACTTTTAAAAGACGACGATTTGGTTTATTATAAATTTTTTACTTTAAAAGTTTTCAACTTTATTTCTATTTAAAAGATTGAAAAATTTAAGTTAATGTGTACAGATAAAATGATGTAGCTTCTCAGTTAAGATATGAACGATTTGTGAATGCAACAAGAAGACAAGAAGACATGTTGCAAAATTAAACGAATCCAAAATTTTTAAATATTGGATTCTTCCAATAGTTAATGTAGATAATACGATGAATACGACTATGATGAAGGAGATCAAAAAGGCTAAATAGATCGCAGGCATGTGTTTTTTAATAGAAAGTTTTTATTTTAGAAAAGATAATACACTCATTCGTAGCTTTGTTGCGTATACTGCATTTAAAAAATTTACTTTCCTAGTTTCTATCAAGTTTATCAAATAGTTTCAAAAGTGTTTCTACCTTTCAAACAGTTAATTTCAACGTAAAATTGGTTGAAATATATTTAAGACTTTTAATAAATCAGATTTTTAAAAAATTAAAATCTATTGAGTGTTTAATAAAAGTAATTTGAAACTATTTTTTATTTAAATGGATAGACTTAGCTAACACTATAGTAACAAGTCAACACAATTTAAAGAACAACCATCAACATTAACAAGCGCTTTAAAGTGATCAAAATTATCTCAAGAAATTAAGCATATTATAGTTAGTTTCATACAAAACCTCGAAGCCTACTGTCCAAACTTCAGTTAGAATTAAGGAGAAAACGATTCGATAGAAAAACAAAGAATTACTGCCTCTATTTAAAGTGATCATATATTGTGGGTTTTTTTCGATGAAATTTCGAATAGATAATTATTATTATAAACAGCTGGAAATCTGATAGACTGTCGGAATAGACCTTTATAGGAGTATTTGGATGCGGGCAAGTGTCGTCTTTCCTTGAAAACAAGTTTATATTACATTCCTAGCTGTGTATTGAACAAGTGTTATATAACTTAACTTATGAAGTTATTGAAATTGTCTGTAAAACTGGTGTCAACCCGCATAGTTGCATAAAATAAAGTTGATACGTGGAAGAATGTACAGCTATCACACGTACACCATTCTTTCCTTGATGTTTAATTAATGTAAACACTGGTTATAGTTAGGAATAAACATTATAAACTATATAATAATATTTCGATATTTATATATTTATAATAGTACGCGTGTAGTGTTTCAATTGTATGAATAGTCTAAATAGATAATGCATAGTTAGTAGTTATAACAAGTTATGTTCACTAAAAATGGTGCAATGATACATTGAATGAAAAAAACTATTTAAAAAACTAAATGTTTTTAAAAAACCCTATATTTCTATAGTGAGAGTATTGCCAATATTTGCCATAGTATTGAACATATAAGAGATAATTAAACATAATATATTATGTCTTAAATTTATTCCGTTTTTTTAAACTTTTTTCATTAGCCCTGTTGAACGAAAAAAACTAACTTAATGTATATTATGTTGTCAGCACACCATATTTTTAAAATTATATCCATAAGTAATGCTATTTTTATTTGACAACAATAATCGCAAATTATCAACCAGCAGATCCTATGAAAACTTATAGAATTAATAACATGTCGTTTCTACCGGGAAAAGAATTGACATTCTTCCATTCCACTGATTTTGTTCGTTTTCACTAATATTTTACTTTGTTAGAATTAAATTGCTAACTTATTAAATACTATTTTAACACCCAGCTCTAATATCTATCGCAAACATCTACTTCATAAGAAAGAGAAAAATTATGAACATTTTTAACCCTAGCTAGGTCTACTGCTAAAGTTCTATAATATTATCAGGAGTGCAGGAAGAAGTACCATTAAGTCTCAACTGCATTTGAAAAGGTGACAGAAATAGGATTACGATAAGGGATGATTTATTGTGGATCAGTGTGTATTTCCTGGCTGAGCCAGTAGTTCCACTCCTTATGTTCTGTATCAAACATGCCCCTGCAACCTGCTCTAGTCATGGTGTCTCTTTCACGAGAAACCTTCAAGATCATCAATTATTCACTAAATAAAACCAAAATGTGCAGACTTTTTAGGTTGTTTGCAGTAAAATCCGTTATCGTGACAAAATTTAATCAGATTTTGTGACGAAAGGAATAACTTGACTTGAGAAGTGACACTTCAGAGGTAATTTATCACCTGCGATTATACGGAAGACTAAAGATGAATAATTAATAAACATGTAATTCAGAAAAATAAAAAAATTAAATAAAAACTTCACGTTACCTTAAAAAAAGCGTTGATCTTATAATAAAATATTTTTAAAATATGATGTATTTAAAAGCTAATGATTTAATTATTACAATTTGAATAACAACTCAAACGTTCTTCCACTTTAAGTCATATAGAAAAAAGTGATTGATAGCCTTAAAAAAGGTGATCTTGTAATCTATCATATACGACGAATTTATTTCATGGAATAACCGAATTGACTTCTATTTTTATTGATTTATATATAATATGAATAACTAACTTTCAATTATGGTAAAATTAATAAATATTATGTCGTTTTTTGTAAATACCAAAATGTTTTAAATTCTTGCTTATAGATCTTTAAAAATATTGCGCTACCTACAATCGGACACTACAAATATCGAATTTATTATAACGATCTTGCGGTTATAAATATAGTATCAATTATAATTGTTTTACAAATATACATCATTTTCAGCTGTCTTTAACATAGTAAGTAGTATATATTGTAGATGGTAATAAGGAAATATTTGGTGTTAATATTTAATACTTTTATAAAGCTGCTAGTGACATTATATTTTTAAACAATTTTTTAAACTTAATATTGTTAATAATGTACTTGCAAACAAGACACAGCATATTAAGCTTAAATAAATTATTCAAGCAATACATTACATGAATGATTATTTTTTCCGTAAATCTCTTTTAAAAATGGTTGATATTTTTATCTAAATTCGGAAATACACCTCTCTTGAGGACATTAAAATCGCAATTTAAATAGACGACCGTCAATAACTGAGTATTTTCTGTGCGAAAAAGTAGTGTAATTATATTATTATCTAATTCCTAAATAAACTATAGATACAATTTACTATTATATACTATATCTTTTACTATTTATATAATTATTAAATTATGCTTATGTAATACAGTAGGGGCTTCACGAATTTACGGATATTAATTTACACAGTGCCTTTCAATAACTTTTACAATTCAATGATACTAGGCGGATTGTCCAATGAAATCAATACACGCTACACAATAATATTAGGAAATAGTTCGACATAGTATAATACTACCCGAAACAGACATCGATTAGTCAGACTCACAGCTGCGGTCTCAACATCGGGTGCAATCATGTGGGTGTAGATTATGTTGACCAAGTCGAGACCTTGACAGATGGTCACCACTCGCTCCTCCAGGTTCCCGGTCCCCCGCTCGGATAGGGTCGCCACCAACTTGTCTTCCTGTAGTGGGCGCGACATGTATGGGAGGGAGGGGGTGTGTGTTGAAGAATTACTGCGTGCCACGTACTCTAACGACTTGAGAATTTATTTTTTTATAATTTTATTTAGATTTTATTAATAAAAATGTTTAAATATTTCTACAGTTTTAATTTAGTATTTATTTTAGGCCATTTTCTACATGATGACCCCCCCCCCCCCCCTCAATACTATTTATCATAAATACATCGACAAATATGTGATATATAGTGAACATTGCAAAAAAACACCCCTCCGAATAATATCTTAGACCTATGTATATAATACCACATACAATAGCCTAAGTCTTGTATCAGAATAATGCTAGAAATATTACTCAACTAAAACATGGTATAGCAGCTGTTATAAAATGTAAATTCAGTATAAGAAAAGGTTTCTCTATATATATACTGACGCCTACTCCATTTCATATGAATTAACAGCAGTAAGTGGGAGGTCAGGGAATAAACTGTAATCCACAATGGATGTAATCATATACTCCTTTAAATGTAATAACTTGCATGACTTTCCTAATTAATATCGCGTCTTAGCGTGTAGCTATACAACCAGATATAATTTTTTTTGTAAAATAATAAAGTTATTATAATAAGAGTTATTTCAAATGAATTGCATCATACAGTTAATACTGATTATATTTCACACAATTTTTCAAATGTTGGTATTTATATAATTAAATAAATAATACAATTGAATACAATATTTAAAGTAACAAATAATCAACAATATAATTATTAATCAAGATCGAGGCAGCTAATGTTAGTTTTTCACTTTCTTTATGTATATTTAAAAGTTATAAACATTAATTGCTTTATTTTTTACTGATGTTACTGATGTTAATGTTGTAGCAATTAATTCAAATTAAGTAGCAATTATGTCATTAATTTCAGAAGTTAAAAGAACAGGTTATTGTCACCTTCGGACGTGCTCCATATCGTACATCGCTGACCTGCGATATTTCCAGGATCTGGCCCTCCTATAAAATACAAAAAATACAATAGATACCACCGTCAACATATGAAACAGTTTTCAATACAACACCGTCAACTGGACAAGGCGGATTAGAGAGTGAGCTCTAGATTATTACATTTCAATATGAATGACAATAATTTTAAAAAAATATATATAATAGCTTTCTTAATTCAAAATAGCGGGAATGATATTTAACTAAATCCCAAAGATATTACGCTATACAATATACCAATAACCTACCAACATACTTGAGACGTGATATTAAAATTACAACCGACTAATAAATATGAAATAACTGACCTAATATGAATACAATGTAGCCCCTAACACGTAACGTACGAGTACATTTATACTTTGAAATGAAACACATTTTCTAAATTAGTCTGACTAAAAATGAAGTAACATCAATGTATTATCATAAAGTTCAACGTAAATTAGTTACATAGTGACATAATTATCCATTTAATTCGGATTATTTGCGCTTTAGACACCTATATTATTGCAAATAATAATTTACCTACTTACATCTTATATTGGTTAAAAAGTAATTAAATTGCCGACATAGTACTGCGAATGAAGTGAAGGCAAGCTGACATAAATACAGAATAAATTAATCAATGCAATTATAAATTGGCCACAGAAGGGGCATGCACGCGGTTTACTCACCCCAGATTCACTTTTCCAGTGTAAAAAAAATCCAAACTCGTCTACCCGTACCAAACATCCCAGTTCAAGAGATCCGTTTTCCTAAAAAATAAAAGATAACACTCAGGAAATCACTTACTGGGTTTTTAAAAAACATAAAAATCGGGGATCTAAGGTATTTTTTAATTAAACTGATGCAGTTAATAGTAACAGTACAAATTGTGATAAATTTAATTTCAATGAAAGGTAATTCTTTTATGGGATTATCACTTTATTAACAATATTATATTTGATTTCTGGCGGTTAGAGAAAATAAACAGGAAAATAATACTAATCTCGCATTGATTACAAAATATGTATTTACAGATATGAGAAATTGTTCCATTTAAAATGGTGAAATATCCATTTATTTCGGGTCATATGTTATATTAATTTTAAAAGTATTGTTTATCAGTAACTCGCGCGTGAATACAAAACCCAAAATTTTAGAAAATAAGAGTGCCAATTTATTTGGCAAAAATTTATTACGAATTTTTTTTTTAAAGGGTTACCGTCTATACTTTGGGCGACCGTGAATAATATAAAATATATGGAGGCGGCGGGTTCAGGCCAAAGGAAAGTGGGCGGGGGTCAATTTCCATATTTTGACATCACAGGATCTGTCCACGACTCGATGTATATTTATAAATGAAAAATAGTCTCCCGCATCTTCTTGAAACATAAGCACGAAGGCAGCATTAGTATTTTTCGAATGAAAATTATCATATTTATGGAGATTTGCCTAGCAAACACTCAACACGTTGGCATTGACCACAGATGTATGATGGGCATACTAGCATGCGATACGCATTGATTTTTTGATTTAACTATAATATACGAATGATATCGCTAGTTTATTTTATTGAGACGATGCGGGAGAAGAAAACACTAAATAACAGGTTGGTACAGTATGGAGCAGGTGTGAATGGTGTTATTTCGTACAAGGATTTTTGATAATGGTCTTATTTAAGGCTTCCAAAACTATATGAGCAAAAACTGACTGTTTTGTTATATTAATACAAATAAAGCGTTATAAAGGAAGTTGATAAAATTGAAAAGACCGCAACCATAAAAGGATTAAATTCACGGGAAACACATACAATATCGAACGGTTTTGCCATCAATTAGACTACTTGTACTATCATTTTGAAATATAGATGATTTCCTAAAAAAAAAAATGAAAGAAATATATACAAAATGAAAAAATCAATTTTTTTAGTTTTGTGATCTAAAAAATGACTTGAATAATTCATTGGGCAGCTTTTGGATGCAAAACTTATTGTGTGCGGTATAATTGAGAATATTGAATTTGCTTTATTACCAATGAAATTATTGAAGTATTGTTTGGAAATAACAATATACAAATATATTAATTATATAAAGAATATTCATGCAATAATAGAACAGTTTTATTGCTTTGTTTCAATTTTACAATTCAAATTGTTGTAGTGATATTAACAGCATTGCGTTATGTTATTATTTATAGTCCAAAAAAACTGATTTGTCCCTAATAAAAACGCATGTTACAGCGTCCTTTACATATGACCAATTTATGGAACATAGTATTTTAATTAAATAAATATATTAGGTAAATAGTAAGCAAAGTATAGGTTGTTTATAAGTTGATTTAACTATAAAATGTATATTATTTTTTTAAAGTTACAAAAACAAATAAAACCAAGCATACATATATATATTCCATCCACTTATGGGACATTATTGACAAAACAAAAAATGACAAAAGAGACGTTTGAAAAACAAACACCATTTAGAAAACGTATAGACAGATTGCGCTTAAAACGCATCTGAAATTTGCGATAAATATTTGCCTTATATAGACAACTTCCCAAACGAACGAAATAAATGGAGACACCAAATGATGCCGAAGAAAAGGAGGTTGGTAGGGAGGTAACGGAGACGTGTGATTTCTAACGGCGTAAACGATAAATTCAGGGCAGACATACTGCCCTTTGGATGTGGTAACAGTCGAGATTCTACGAGGAAAAGGGATGGACGGACGGATGGAGCTGGATAGAACAGATCTAACTATGAGAGACTCGTGCTCTTACTTAACGGCTATCGGCCGGTTGACAGGATTATCAAAACTGCAGTTTGGAAGAGCAATATTATGTGAAGAAGTAAATTTGATGCCTTACGAGAGTTTATACTCATATAGGAAGAATTATTATTGTCAATGTTGTAGGATTTACCAGTTACTTGTTTCTTCAACAACAAAATTAACTTTTAATTATTTTAATAAACAATCTAAAACGTGATAAGGGCTATGTATAAACATAGTCAGTGGTAAGTTAATGTTGCCACTTAATATTGGTTTTTGTATGCGGATTTTTGAGTAAAGGGAAGTCACAAATATGGTCTCCTTTCACATGCACAATCAATAAAAGTAACTTGTAAAATAAATAGTGAAGGAAATGAATGTCACAGATGGTATTATTTGTTTGAAAGGTTCCTGATCTATATTATAAACATCAGTTAATATATTTCAATATTAATAATTGATAGCAATAAAAGAATACAATTTTAAAGCAATTAAAGAAATGTTCTGTAGAAAATGGAAAAATTCTTCATGTCATTACATAAAAAAATTTGTTCAATATAATAATATAAATGTATACGTCATTTTCATTAAAAAAATAAACTCTATCTTTTTTATCGTATTATTCTAATTGCAACAATATTTAAACAATGTATTTCAGTCTATGCAGACTCCTGTCTAAACCACAGTTAGGGACAGTTTCGAAGACAGCCCCATTGCATCTTTTGTGCAGTAAGTGGTGAAGGGGCCTGCTCCTGTGTGGCTACAACTTAGTGATTGGTGCTCAACCGCATATATTATATGTGAGACTCAATGGTATGATGATGATGGGGATGATTTGGTTTATCGTATATTTTTGCAGCTGTAGAATGGCTTTAGCCATTTACTCTATTCGACGTAAATTAGAGTCTATATATGGAAATCACGTTTGCTGCAATAATTGCATTACACAAAACTATCATAAGTGTCTCAAAAGTTTCATAAAAAATAATATAACAAACAAATATTGATCACGGACTGCAGTTGTGTGGTAGTGAATATAAACAAGATCAGGGTTGTAGCGATGTTCGACTACTACTTAGTTCACTCTAAATGATCCCCCCAAAGTCTAAATATGATATGTATAACATTTACCAGAACACATAATTGAGGGCAGATTGAAATACAATTAATCAATATTATAAAATGTTTGTATCCACACTAATTTGTTAGTAAGACATGTTTTCATTATATAGATTTAACTGATTTCACTGGATTTTTCTTTCAAACCACTGCTCTCCAATAGCATCGGTTTCCTTCCGATGAATTGTATGTCTTCAGAACTAATATGCCCCATTCAATAGTACAATAAGAGTACATGCAAACTGTTTTACTTTTTTATGCCTATTCATTTCCATTTAGCAACTTTATTATTAACAGGACCTTTTGTAATGGAGCCAATTTCAAACAAAAATGATCAGATCACTGGATCTTTTGACAGTAAAGCTTTGTCGCGAACCCCCTTGGATAAGAAGCGTAAGAAATATATTGTATCAATTGCTTCTGTGTTTAAGCTTAAAACTACTTTTTTTCTATTTCAAATCACACACCCAAAATAAGTTAACAAAATGTAAATTGTGTGATAACATGGTAAATTAAACAATTATACAAATTTATTATGGTAAACGTGTATATTATTAAACCAGAAATTAATCATACAAATTGGTGTATCATTAACAAATTCAACATATTGATGCATATTATCTATATAATAAATATATTTAAAATATACAAATCAAGTGAATTTATGAATTATAAAAATGTAATATCTATCAAACCCTACTTCATAAAAAAAAGAATCTGATAATACGATATTGTCACCAAATTTTTTTCGACAAATCAAACTAGCGACTGTTTCTCCGTAACCACTTTAATAGTACACATATAAACAATTAAAACGTAAAGTATTAATTAATGTTTAAACAAAAACCTCATATTAAAATTTTAAAAGTATAATGTAAAATTATAAATAGATATATATATAGATATAAATATATTTATAATTAAATATATAGTGAGATGTAAAAGCATATTTCATTAACTGCTTGAAAAATATATTTGACTAAAACTTAAGTTGGAAAATAAAGCAATACCCCCATCAGTTCACGGATTCCGTTAGGGACACAGTTGCGAGACTGCCTACCCTTCTGCATGTAATCGACATAACCGCTACTGCAATCGACAATGGCAAAATCGTACTCATAACAGCCCTTGATTTATCAACAGCATTTGACAGAACATACCGAAAGAGATTGATTAAAAAATTACAGAATCAAGTTGGAATCGAGGGCAGCGCCAAGAAACTTTTAATCTCGTACTCCGAACACAGGAAGCAACTGATAACAATAAAAGGAAAACGCAGCGGTGATCAACAAATAATACACGGAGTACAATAGGGAAGTGTTTTGGCGCTATTCCTTTACATACTCTACGTTCGTGACTGTCACACGAAAATAATAGGATCAACCTAAGGGACAGAACTTCTTCAATTCGCCGACAACACAAGCCTCATATAACGGGGGGGGGGGGAACAGATGAAGTGGCACAAAAGCGTATGAACACAGCTCTGCAGCGTTTCCAGAAATACGAAATAGAGAACAAACTGGCAGTAGAACCCACAAAATCTCAACTTCTTCGTTGTGGTACTCATCAACGATTAAGAGTAGGTTCCGAGATCGAAATAAAAATGCAAGGAGTCACTCTGCTTTCCTCAAAAAGTATAGAAGTACTAGTTGTCAATATAGATCCGACACTCTCGTAGATCCACCATTGTGAAAAATGGTCAGAAAAGACTTTGTTGCCATTAAATCACTACGGAGAGCAGACAAGCACCTCTCACGTACAGACAACAAGCTTCTCTCAAAAACACTGGCGATCCCACACCTGACCTACTGTCAATCGTTACTTTCAAATACGTCTAAAGAAGGAAAAGATCTATTTGAACGCGGCTATAATGCTGTAGCAATAGTGGCCGCAGGCGATTCGTGTTGCGTATAACCGGCACTTGAGGTTATACTCAAATGGCCAACACTGGATGAAAGAGAAATAAAGCCCAAATAAAACTGGTTACACAAATTTGGTCAACCAGCTACCCCACGTTCTACGCAAACGCTTGCCAAAATTGACGAGAGCAGAGGAGAGGCCAGACGAAATACAAATGAGGAGTGCAACAAGAGGCGATGTCGGTATCTTATCAACTTTAAGACAAAAATTGGGGGACAGGCATTCCAATTATGGGGTCCTAGAAAATTAAACAGTATATAACTCTAACAAATATGCACTTTGTACTTTCCAAAGTAATCATAATAAAACATTATTGTAACATATACATTTTATAATCTTTCTCCCCTAACACTGCACCACACACCTTTACACTTTTCTACTGATATATTCACTTTATTTTATTATATAATTTTTTTAAATACTATACTGCACCGCACCTGTATAAGCAATGTAAATAAACTATTATTATTATGCGCAGAAAAATAAAATATGGAAAGTCAAGCCTGTACACATATTAGTCGATCTATTATCGCGTCCTATAGGTATATAATTTATTTAAATGTCTTAGTTTAAACTTACAACTACCCATAGTACAACTACGGTTACAACTACCCACAACTACTAATTGAAAACATCAAAATATGTTTATTATAATTGATACTATAAAACTGAATTAAATAAAATATCTTTCGAAGTGCACAGGGAAGGTACTCTTGACAATTTATCCTTAAATATTATATTATCTTTGAGTTTAGCCGAGACGCTAAAATTCGAGATCGGCACTTTTTACACTTGTCAAAACCATCCATCAACCAAGGATAGTCCAGATATTTACAAAACATGAAGAAATAGAACGAGATGAATAGCAAACTCTTATATGTGTAACAATGTAGTACTTTAAACCCGAAGGAGTGTATGAAAAATAGCCAAAATAACTTTTTAGCATAATAATTATTCCTTATATTGTATTGCATATGCATGGCAATATAGCGTGACAAAAACGATTGCTTCTAATCATTAAACAATTAACATAAATATAACCATTTATCGCGACATTTCCAAATTATAGAAATAGGTCTAGCGTTTAAAAAATAAGTGAATGAACAAAAATATAGAAATTTACATAAGTTTAATGAAAACATTTTTTTTACCGATAAGGTTAATCACATATAATTATTATATTAAGCGAAGGTTGCAACCACTCCAATAAACTTCAAATTGTTAATAATATTTTAAACAAATGTAATCTCCATGCAAAGCAGCAATATATATATATATACATAGCGGATAATATAATCTCAGCTGAGATCAAACCAGTTTAAGTCTTCGGAAATCATTATCTTCATTCTATAACATGTTAGAAGTCTAGTTTTCTTCTGTCAACCCAAAAAAAAAGTAGCCAGAAATTTTTCTGCGTTTGTTTTAGATTGTATACAAAAATTGATGTTATCTATTTTCTCAAATTTTATATATTGAAATCAAAAAAGCTAAGTATTAGAAAGAAAAAACCAGCCCCATAATATTACCTGCCTACTCTGAGACAATATATCGATTTTTCACCTTTGTATAAGGACGGAAAGATTCACAGAGTTTTAGAAATAAATTTTGAAATTCTTACTATACTAATAATTATCGCGTGATATATAAAAGAAATCACTACAACTGGCTGTAGAGGCTGTTTTGAAAATAGAAAAGTATTCCGAGTCAGCCCCGTGGAACCTATAGAATTGAACTGCAAAGTATGTCAATTAACAAAAACTACTGATGAAACGAACAGCAATAAACTCTGAATATCATTATTTTATCAATTGAAAGTGGCAATATATGAACAATTGCACTCGTCTGCAAATCTAAATCATATATGTATACACATATCAGGAAACATTGGTTTACTTAATTAATTGAAAAGTTGTATAAGAAAGAGAATAAAATATTGCATAACATTGAAACGATAATGCATTTTTGATATTGAATAAATAGAAAATATATATTACGTCAAATTAACAAACAATAAAATAAGGGGATTCCAAAACTTCGGCTTAGTAATGAGAATATATATAATAATTTATATAAATGAAACCGTCAACAGAATGACTGTATATATTAATAATTTCCGTATTTAGATATTTTATTTATTTAATTGTTTTAATAACGGATAATACAAATTTATTTAAAAGAGAAAATGTTTAAAACATCCGACAGTATTTTTGTTGTATAATACGATTAACTAAAAGCAATCATAAATTCTATATACTGTAAAATCAGCGAGATGAGGATTTGCTATTCGTATCCACTGATTATTGGCGGTGAGTTTTATCAATAAATGTTCTAGATACTCAGATATTTGAGATGTATCAACTGTCTTTACAAACAGAGAGTATTTCTTTCAAACAGAAATCTTTACAACAGGAAGCAAACAAAAAGCAAAAATATTACACGAAAATCATCTTACATTGAGTGATGTATTCATTTATTCATTCATTCATTCATATATAATGTGTTATACAGAAAATAAAATTTAATTTTAACTAGACTCTAGTGTTGGTTAAAACTCAATTTGAAAACAATAAAAAAAAACGATATTATTATCAATATCTAGGGCGAAAGATATCGATAAGAGAGAGACGAGCAAATGTCACGGATAACAGAACTGTGACATATATTATGTGAACTGTAATTCAACACATTCTGTAAAGTTACTCAAGTCACCCTTAGGCTTATAGCATATAGTTTACTTGTCTAAATATGTAATTCAATATTTTATAATTCATTCTACGTGGTAGAGTTATGCAAATATATATGCATGCTATACAAATACTGCGTTTAATTTCAACTAGAGTTTATCACATCAAAATCCACAATTACGACATAATACATACAAAATATTTTATTATATATATTATATATTGTAAATATATATTATATATTGTAAATAAATATTATATATTATTTTCACAAAATTCATGTCCTAAATGTTTATCGGGAAATATATATTTTTAATATAGTTAATACAACTATTCAATACTCGGCATTTGTCTCACTATTAATGAACAAAGGAGTATCAATTAGGCCATCAAACGAATGACAACCCATCACAGGAAATAACTTATCTTTGATATATGGAGGAAGTGTGACAAGTGTCTCTTTTATGTTAACTGACTAGGATAACTCATTTTTAACTATACAGGTAATCTACTTTATGTGGTCTCTGGGTCCATAAAGCAGTCCAACATTTAAAACAGAGTTAATACAATTACGTATATAAATATACACATAAGTAAAAAATATATAAAATAATGTAAATATCTTTATTATCATGTCTTATGCACTAAACACTAGCATAGTGTACAATTTCCTCTAACACGCGCTGAGTTAAATATATTCAAATTATATAAACACCGCAATTTCGATAACAAACTCAATTAAAATGTTCTGGTAGCTCAAAGGTCAAGTTAAGAAAAGTTACGCATACATGAAACTCATTGTTAAGTGCAGATATAACTGGAATATCAGTATTATAATAAATAAGGGCCTATACAATATAAACTATATTAATTAAATACTGACATCCTGTTATTATATGTATTAATAACAAAATGGTATTGAAACAAGTAATATAGAGATATATATCTTTCATGTTTGTAGATATAGTTACAACTTTTAATACGAAAATACGCATTTAATTCAGTAATAGGAGTAGCCGTACATAATAGTACTTGTAGCGGCGGTATAACCAATTGCCGAAAGTTTATATTACTATTAACTCACTAGTATTGGTTTGTATTAAATCTGCTCTCGATCATCCTTCCCACTCCCGCCTGCATCTATCCCGGGTATTTATAGGAATTTTAGTGTACCTCATAAAGTCCCTAACAGACAAACAGAACCTAAAGCATCGTCATGTTTAACTGTGGATCACAGTTAGTAACAACATCAACCAGGACACAGGGAGGGGAGGGAGGGAGGAAGACATAGAGGACGCGGCCAACGTCCAACATGAAAGAAAAAAAGTAGCGTTTTATTGATCTCGCACATCACAGTATAGTAAAGTACAATTCCTCCGCTCTCTTCCATAAATGTTGTGTAAGTATTGCGCGTTGCAGTATATTACAAGAATTACTTCCAAAGTCCAACTGTTTTGAACCAATAAATAAGAAGGAACAGCGTCAACGACAGAAAATATGTCTACATTTATTGGCAATTAGGACGAAAGACAAAGTAAATACTACAGAAGTACACATTTAGCTGTCGAAATCAATTATAAATTAATATTTATTTACAATAAAGTATTCATCGAGAGATAATAATGTCATAAGCTATCCGTCTGAATTAAGTCGACGGCATTTCGATTAATTGTAAACAAATTAAGCCATTTATTTACAGATCTATGACTAAACCAAAAGATACGATGTCGAAACAAATTTAGCATTTAAACAAAATTCAAATTCTATAATAATCAGACAAGCTACATTAACATAAGTTTTCATTTTTTGTGAAGCGAAGATTTTGTAAACAATAATTGAATTAGGATAGTATTCAATCTTTCGATTTATTACTATTATAATAAATAGTAGAATGTTTTGAACAAAGTTTAATAACACACTTAGGTTCTTTATTTTATGTATAGTATATTTAGCTGTCTATCTATAATGTACTGTTTAAATTGTTTGACTTACTAATAATGAAGTAAAGTTCTGGAAATAATTCTAATTAAAAATATATATTTACTTTAAAACTAGTAGATCAATCTACTAGTCTTTCTTCCCCGTCTTTATTAAGTAAACAGAGGAAAAGTAAAAACAAAATCTATTTAAATTTACTTACTGAACAAAGCGATATTTATCGATTTACGTTTAAAAATAGTTATGCTTCAGCATTAATATTTATAAAGTAAATCGAAAATATTCCTTTGTTCAGTATATACTTTTAGATAACAATCATAGTTAATGTCTATTTCACAGCTGGTAAAAAGTTCCCTTTACTGACTAATAATATATTGGCATCTTCATTATCTTATGACTACTTTGCATTTACTAAATATATTTAATTATATATATAATTATTATATATATACACAATGAACTTTTAAAAAGTTAAACAAATTAAACCAACAAATTGAAATAAAAATCATATTATGATAAATACGATATCAAAACGAAAGCGCAAAAAATAATGAAGAGATTCAAGAGTAAGAGTAAATATCTATCAATCCCACACTATATATTGTATTAAAAATAATCTGAGTACAGCTACATACATATACATATGACGTGGGGATGTATGGGTGTGGTTGCATATTGTCGTATCCTGTTGAATTGTATCATGTAATCCGGATCAATGCTTCGGTTGCCTCAATAATAAAAAGAAATAAGTAAACAACCAATCTGGTGAGCATGGATATAAAATATGTTACACACTGTATACGCACGTGTGTGTTACTATATTGGCAACATATAGGAAGCCATCGCAAGAAATAAGGCGTGTCCAGCGAAAATGACGAAAACGATTCTTTTTCAAAGAAAAGTATAGATATAAATTTTATGAAGCTATTTTCAACATGAAATTATTGTAACAGAGCTTTAGACTTCAGTAACTGTAAGGTTCGGTTTATAGTTAGGCAGAAGTCCCCACTTATTGGCTACATTTACTTAGCTGAGGGATGTAAAGAACGAAATGACGACTGCATAGATAGAGCATACATATATTTTAACTATAGGGCGTATCTAACTACTAACTAAAAACAACGAGATACGCCCTTTTCTTATTTTATGGTTGAATATATTTGATTTATTAATAGTAACGTAAACCTAATTGTTTATGTATCCTTAACAATGTCCTTGTTAAAAGAAAGCTATTACAATTATCACAGGATATTATAAAGAAAGGTGTTATTTACAAACATTCCTAATTTAATACATGTAATTTACATCTATACTAAGATGTAAGCCAAATGTTGTGAAATACAAATTGAATGTTTTGGAGATTGACTCCATAAACATTAAAACGCTTTCATTTTAATCCTGTCTATGGAAGCTATCTCCACAGATATATTCTCCAACATTTGGCTTACTTATTATTTTAGTATAAAACGCTTTTGAGGGAGAATAACAGCTCTATCTCATTCATTCGAAATCACACTGCTGAAGCATACAACATCTATCGCACATAATATAATTTAGCTACACAAGTTGCTTCTGTGATACGCCTCAAAGATGCCAAAACAAAACTATGTAGAATGGGCGAAGAGACCAAACGAGTATACGTTTGATATCTTTAGAACCAATCAAATTGAAAATAAATCAGTTCAATAGTGTGGGAGAGACAGACATATTATTATAACGGGTTTAACACAAAGAAGAGTGTACATCCGGTGGGAATTCATTGACCCTCACATTTCAGAGCAGCCAGAAGGACAAAATGGGGGGAAAATGTGGTATCATGCAAGTTGAAAATATAGAAACTGACGGCTGGTTATAATTGCTATCCATATTAATTAACTCGATTTAATGCGATACAGTATTAACTACGGTATATAATAGTGTAGCCAATAATAAAATATAGGTCTTTTTAAATTTCATTATTACTGAATCCACAACATTTTGCAAAAAGGTATGAACATTTCTTTATGACCATATATATGATAAAACATTTTATTTTACAAGTCTGTGAAAATAATTAAATATAACTAATGTATTGCTTGATTTCTTTGTTTTTGTCGAAACAATATTGGGTATTAGAATGAAAAAAAGCAATGTATTAAGAACACTCATATTAATATCGTTATTTTATTTGCACAATTAGTCACACATGTCGGTTTAAATTTTAGTAAAATATATAACCAAAAAGTTATAAAATTAATCTTTTTAATAGGGCCAGATAAGAAGTATAACTAGATGGATGGACATACAATGAATTTAAAAAATGTACAGATAAAAAATTAACCGTAAGTCTATGAATTAGTTATGAATTGGTATTTAGATTTATACAACATTGCATTATAAAGTAGAGAACCTGCTGAACAGTGAGAGAAAACTGCCCCCGAAGAAACCGTTTATTAAAGTAAGTGGCGACCCACCTCGTCATACCGGTCAAACACATTGCCAACTTGAAAGGCCTCTGGAACGGGACGACGCCAGCTGAACTCGTAGGCCTTGGCTTGGGGAGCTGTTCGCTGACGCTTAGCGATGTCTGACGTCATTGATCCACTGGAGACAACAGGTCCAGACCCTTTGTGGATAGAGGGTTAGCTAAACGAAAAAAACGCAGGGTCGATATATATATTAAACGAGGTCGAGCTTGATATTAAATCCAAAAAATAATATGTAGTACAATACGTTATTATGTGTTGCATGCTTATAGTATGAATCGTGAGATTGGGCTATTGTATTGTTATTCTGACATGGGTAACGAAATGCTTTCCCAATAAATATATTTTAATGAAATAGAGCTATCCACTTGGGCCTTTAACTTTAAACTGTCACATACTTACATTAAACAATTGAAGATAAAATATAAGTATTTCATTTGACTATAGTTACAGGAAAGAGCCATGTAATTTGAAATAGGTTTTGTTCAACAACACAAAAGAAAATGGTGACAAACAATATATTATTAATAATTTTCCATATATTTAGTGGCAGAATATCATTATTTGTTATAAATGGAAGGTAAATTAGAATCTAGAAATAATAATATTATAACCGTAATCAGGGTTGCTACCTTACTCCAAAATGCCTAATCTAGGATTTTCCTATATTTTTCTTTAATGTGTTTTTAGATGTAATGTAAGACTGTACAAAATGCACAAAATATAATAAATATATTACTACACATAATATAAACTGTGTATGTATGGTTTTGATGAAGATAATATTGATAGGGTTGGGTTTTGCCCCTCATCAGTACAGAATAGGAATCCAACCCACAACCCAGAAATGGGGGAGCGAATCCACCAACCACTTGACCTCATCTTTCACTGTGATTGTTAATAAAAATCTATATTATAATATAATGCTGTAATCAATGATAATATTTTTTAGTTAATATAACTGAACATTGTTTTTGTTTTGTGAATTGCCAATTTATGTATAGAGGATTTAAAATACAGTATGATATTAATATAAAAGATGTTAATTTTTATAAATGACTGCTATAATAGAATATTATAGGGCTAGTGCTATTTACAGTATATTTTTGTAGGAAAGACTCTGAAAAAAACTTTTTGTGATATGAGCAGTTGCTTCCAGAGTAATTGTTTCACACTAATCTATAGTTATTTAAATAACATTCTATAGAATATTCAAATAATTTTTTTATAATATGGAAAGTTGTTTCCATTCTTTTAATATTAAAACATGTACTGCAAATATGACTGGTATATATAAAATGATTCTAATAATACATTAAATAACCATATAATACTGTATTTTAATTCCTCTGTATATTAACTAGCTAACTGGTAAAGTCAAAAACTATTTGTTTTAAATATTACCATAAATTATATACACATGAAAAATACACACTGAAAATTGTGAAAAAAATTATTTGCTGTAAATAGTTTTTTAAATGCAATAAATAATTTTTATAAATATATATAAATATATATAAATATATATAAAAATACATTAAGTTACTTTAATGGATATCCATATAAATAGATTATATTAAAAAAATATATACAAAATTAACATTCAGTTTTAATTAATGCATGTCAAAATGAGCTTTAGCAGAGAAAAAATGTTAATCATTGGATTGATAACATATATATATACATACTTTATAATAATTTAATTCCTCTTTTTAATAACTTAAATTAATTGGTAGGCCTATATAATATAGAGAATAATACTAAAATAGTAAATTTATCCTTTTTTAACATAAGTTTATTATTTCAAAATTTAGATTACTTTTAAAACTTAAAATATTTTTGTATATATTTCTTATAATTATCTAGCTACACATTATATAATTTTTTACATTTAAAATGTATGTAAATTATTAAAACAAAAATAAAAATGGTTATAATAATAATCCCTATTTTAATTACCTAAATTAATTGGTTTATAATATAAATAAAATTAATAAAAAAAGTTGATATATTCAAAAAAAAAATTAATATATGTTGATGAATTATTAATAATGTTAAAATAACTTTTTATATTTAAAATATCTATCTATATATGTTATATACTCCTTATAATTATCTGGCAATAATATATATGTGTATGTTTCTTAATTATTTCTTATCCAAATAAGCTGTTTTCTATTTTAAAAAAGCTTTTAATTAATATTTGCCTGTATCAAAAATGTATATAAATTATTATATATAAAAAATATATTATTTGTATTTCTATAAGTATTTCTGTATATTAAAATAATAGTTAAATTTTATTTTCTAATAATTTAAGACCATTTATATACATTAAATTTTTTATAATATAATGATTGTAATATTCTATTTTAGTTGTACTAGAAAATAAAAAAAACAATTCATGCTGTTATAGTATATAAATGTATTTAAAAAATGTATTGCTAAATTTTTTTCTCTCTATAAATTGCATATTATATGTTCTATAAAACAATTGTATTAATAAAATAATAATTTTTTTAATTTTTTTATAATATAAAAATATAAAAGATACAATATCTTTAATGTTATAATTTCTGATACTAAAATACAACATTATCTTCCAGACTGGATTTTATATAGTCTATGTCTAATCTCCAGGCATAGAATCTTACCCTAAAATAATACAATTTGGTGCACTGGCACAGAACTTTACCTAAAACTCATTTATTTCTGGACACTATAATGATTTAAATAAAATGTATTAAACATATATATATTTCTTAATTGAAGACCCTTGTTTTCCAGCTTTATTATATTATTTTAATGATAGTGTGCTTTTCAGAATAAAGAGTTTATTGGCACTAAAGTAAAAAAGGTTAATTCTTTTAAATTATCAATGGTACAGAGAATGAATGGAATATATACAGGATTATCTATAATTTGGGGTTATTAACTGTGCAGCACTCATACTTTTAATAAAATAGTGGAGAATATTTAAACAGTATATTATAATTTAGGCCATGGTTAGCCATAGAGAACCACATGTTGATAATATTTAAGTTTCGCCACATAATATTAATGAAAACAGCCTAAAACATATTACAGTAGAATTTGTATTAATTATAAGATTAATTTACTTATGAAGGAATTTGTTATAATGATAACATTAATTTACTTATGTTCAAATATATTATAAATATAATAAATTTTATCATAATGTGTTTTAGGGTGTTTTCATTAATACTATGTGGCTAAACTTAAATGTTATCAACATGATTACCATAATGTGTTTTAGGCTGTTTTGTTAATACCATATAACTAAACTTAAATATTATGAATATGGTGTGCTGTGTGGCTAACCACTTAATATATTTTATACTGCAGTTAGTATACAATTCTAAATATACATATTTATTTATATACTATTTATTTAATTATATAATATTGAAATATGTTGAAACCAAATAAAATATATTAAATTGGATAATATAATATTTAAATGATTTATAAATTACTTGGCCTAAGGCTAAGACAATTCAGACCAAAGAAATAACTCAGCTGTATATATATATAATATAAGATACAAATAGTGTAAAGTAGAAACTCTTTTAAAAATGTAACTCTATATAAAAAACTAAACAACATTAATTTTTAATACTCTTAATTTTTATTAAAGAATAAATAAAGTCTAGAATACAATAAATTCTTTTATGTCATAACAGTAATCAAGACAACATAAAATATTATTAAAAGCAAAAGCATAAAATTATTTTAAAAATATATTTAAAAAAATTGTTTTAGATGACTGGAAAAGAAAGAAATAAAGTGTGGCTATCACCAAGTATTTAAATATATGATAGACATTGACATATTGATAAATAATATATACATACTGCATATGGGTTGTCTTGTCTTGGGCCAAGCTGTCTTGACTCCCATTACTTATTTTAATGATGGTATAATTATTCATATTAAACTGTTTTAATATGTTTCCAACCCATATATCCCACTATTTCATTATAGTTAAACTTCTGTACTGTCAATAGATCCTACTCATGCATTAATGACAGTGCCATTATACTGTCAACATAGGTACTGTAATAGGGGGGTCAATGGGTCGAATGACCCCCCTTTTGGATAATGGCATCTATTTCAATTTTTATAATTTTGGTGCCTATTTCAAATATAAATTCATACTCCTAAGAAAGGCCTATTGAACTGTAAATAAGCATTTATTTCAAAAATAAATTCATACTCCTAAGAAATGCCTGTTAAACTGTAAATAAGCGTCTATTTAATTGTGCAATTGTATATAAGGGGTAGGTACCTATAGGTACCTACCCCTTATACCCCCTATATATAGGTATGCATATATGTATGTGTATTGTAATGCTAGCGTTCCTGCATCTAGTGTCTGTGTATTATCCGAGATAACTATAATTATGTTTAATTAATGTACTGTGCATAAAGTTTTGTTTGTTAAAAATTACTAAATATTTTTTTATTATTTCATCTACATTTTTTAATTGCCAATTTAATTGTGGCACCTGGCTATAGCAATAGTTAGGTATATATAAAAATAAAAAAAAACCTTTTTCTAAATCCTGGTGGCATGCATGGTCAATAGCTTTTACATAACCTATTATAGGTTATTTATAGTAATCATATTATATATATTACTATAGTATTTAAATGTATTTAAAGTTGACTAATTTATATATTGCCATTGGCAATGCCAATGAATAATGTGTTAGCTAAATATTGTCTCATGAAAATCAACTATAAACATACAAATGATTCACTATCAGCACAATAAGTATCAATCAAAGCTATAGCAGTTTTTTTTTTTAATATATGTGCCCTCTTGGTTCTCTTCAATTTTTACTTCTAATAACTTGTTTTTTCAAAATATGTCTGTACTCTGTTAAACAGTTAATATACAGACAGCTTCCATTGTCATTTAAAATCCGTTTTAAATTACAATATGTGTTACCTTTTGTAATTTTTATAAAATCCACAGAATAGATCAAAATGTAAAGGTTACATACACGACAAAAAATTAATTTCTTCAAGTATTTTTAAATAACCCACTATTACATCTGGAGAAGTTAATATAATTTATAAATAGTTTGTTGATACAGCTTAACAATAAATTTTCATAAATGAAAATATTTTACAATTTAATACCTAAATTCGTTTTGTATGTACAACAGGCACATCGTTGTAAGAGGACGCATGTCCTACAGTTTTTTTCTAGGTTTATCATGGACTCTCTAAAAAAATTTAAACGCCTACTTTATAATGGAACCCATGAAAATAATATCTGATAAATAATTAATTAATCCAAAGAATTAATAAAAAGGATATGCAACTATAGACGGAGTCCCCACACGCACACTTAAATGTCTAAATTAAAAACATTAAAAGTATTGAAACATTTTTAAGCAGTCACATCTTTACATTGGGGGGATGTTTGTCAAATGTGCTCTCCCAGCCTTGAAGAGTTTCCTGGTTTTTGTGACAGTTTAAACACATAATATTGTTTTTCCTTTTGAAAAACGTTTTGCTGGTAAAAATAATATTAATTTCAGTTTAATTTAACTGATTAAAGGATGGATGAGTTTAAAAAACAACCTCATATTAAAACCTACACCTAAACAAAAGAAATATAAAATAATTACGGGTATATATAATATATATACCCGTAATTATGAATTAAGCTTCCTTTTTGGTGTGACGTCCTGTTTGGGATCCCGCCCAAAGAATATATTATAATGCCTATATATTCAATATTATTTGGACGTACTCGAGGCCATAGGGGAAGAAATAATAGTAAGTATGTTCTAATCTATGCCCGAGACTGTCCTAGGATAACATCACGCAAAAAATAGTTTTTTTAACTTGATAACATAATGAAATATAGTATATTTTAGCTTAACTATATAAAAATCATATAACGCTTGCCGAACACCCTTTTCCCACTGCAAAAATGTATTATTTCAAAATAATTTAAATATATAGGTACACTAAATCGCAAAAAACAGATTGTGACACATCTATTTCATATAGTGCCAAATATAAATGCATGTATGGCGCAGGGACCAGAGAGCTAACACCTACCTTAGCAAGAATCTTCTCCCTGTAAAATGTTAAGTCTGAATTCGATTTAGAAGTTCGAATATAGGCCTACGTCATTTGAAATTGACTTGTCGATGTAATTAAAATATAACTGATAGCTTGTTTATCTACATTTTCGTGCTTATAATGTTACTGTGTTTTAATAATATTATAATAACCATAAAAATATTTATATTGTTTAAATTAAATAATAAAAATATTATTAATTTTAAAATTCGCCTTTAATAAGTTATTGAATATGGCGTCTGGTGATTAATTTTTTGGTTTTAATGTGAATGACGTGTGGCGGGAATCACCACAAAAAATACTTATTTTATGAATATTACTAATTTATATAAACGAGGCCCTCTTTGAGCAAGCTAGGTAATGTGCTTATCTCAGAATCGAAAGGGACACAGTTACCCCTCTGAATAATTTTCAGAGCTTGCTGCTTCTAAAATGTAATCGAATGATCTTTCAATTACAATTGCTAATGAGCCTTACGAGGGGTTTAGAATTCAAGGTGTCTTGCCATACGCTTCCAAGACATAATCCCAACTTTCGACGTAACACAAAGGAATAACGACTTGTTAATAACAATTGAATATCTCAGCGAGTGAATATGTTATTGAACAGTAAATCTTACTGAAACAATTAAACAATACTTATACTCTATCGCTAGAAAATAAATCCATTTAATTAATAATAAACACAATTAATCAATTAATAACGTCTTTTTGTGGTTTACAACCACGCAAATTCTTGCTTATATATCGCCGAGAATAGCTACGTTACCAAAACTGAATACAACTCAGTTGACCTATTAATTAAACATTAGTTTCTAAAAAGCAAACAAATTTATAATACTATAAACTAAAAAATGTCAAACATAATACATACATAATTTATCTAGTTTATTATTGAATGATCAAAAGTATCCACTTTTAGAAAAATAACAGTGGCCCAATATACAATCTTTTCAGTTATTCAAAAAATCTTTCAGACATGGTATATCAGTCAGATAATATATTGTATGCACTGCAATGCATTTCAAAGCGATTCAAAATTGCTACGGATTTGAAATTCGATAAAATAAATCATTTTCACTGAAAGTAACTATCAATAATATTCGGTGACTATAGCATATACTACGGTCTGTACGCTTTATACCTATATATAATATGTATAATTTGCAATATAGATTAGTATACTCCTGATTTAAATAGTTTAAATCATTTAAATCATATTATGTAATACACTATCCAACGGATACTAACAATGTCATATCCGCTATTCTTGAATGTTTTATTTATTTAATTAAAAGATATGTATTAAACAATAATTACATTAAAAACTTGGTTAATATTTTCAAAATAACATCGCTTTTTACATGAAATAGTAAACACAAAGCATTTTTACATTCTAAGTCATAGTTAAGCGGTCGATATGACAAAATTTCGGTAGGATTTAAGTCATTTTTCAAAGATACCTATTTTTACATAGCAGAACACACCAAAATAAAATTGTTGTATCATTTTCGATATTTAGAAAAATATTTCACTGGGTTAGAATATAAAGAAAGAAGCGTTTAATTAAAAATAATAAAGGATCAAAAGTCAATATTATAGTAGAAAACATTATTTTTTTTAAACGTCTTACAAATGTACTCATTTAAGAAAAACAAGATTGAAAATACGTTCAAAATTATATTACAGTTTACATAATTAAAGAAATAGAACAACAATTTCTGTATGTTTGTAGAATTTATTTGGACTACTTACAATATAGTCACTAAATAAGCCGTTATACTCATTATTCAAAATACACACACTGTGTCATGAAAATGCTGAGCATTTAAGATAAAAAATGGAACTAAAAAGAGCATGTAGAACTGATAAACACACAATAAAGATGTCTATATTGTATCGATAACCATATGTATGTGAGCAGATAGTTCTCATAGTATTTCTTACTGTTGTTTCTAAAAACACAGCAACTTCAGAATAAACAACTTATAATGTCAAATTTCACCAAAAAACCAAAAACATATCTAGTGTTCAAAAAACGTCGGATATAATATTATGTAAAACACTGCAGTGCAAACGACCTGTCTAACGTTTATGAAGCAATCAATTAAATGTATGGAATACTATTGAATCATAGCAATCAAACGATGAACAGTACAAATTTATGACACATAAATCATTCACTTCTAGCTAATTTAAACAATATGAATTGGAAAATACATTAAGTGAAATAAATTATGAATTAGTAAAATTCCATAAGTGATAACAATAAAATAGGTGTGAACAGTATGCATTATACAGCTATAGTTTATAGGAAATAAAAATAACAATGAGTGATTGCATTGGCAAAAATGATAATAATCAATATTCCTTAAAAAAAAGAGTTGTACCATTAAGTTATGTAGATAACATATATTAAAAAAAATTAAATCAGAAATATATATTTGAGATTCAGAATATATCAAAATTTTGAGAAAAAAAGCATAACACAATCAAAGTTTTTTCAAAGTATTCAGCTTATTACAGTAGTTCAATTTGAATTGACATAATAGTATTTGTTGTGCACTTATAACTCACAATCTAACTTAACTTACTGAAGTTATTATATTAGCATTTTAAGCATTAAAATTAGATGAAAAACAATATTATCACCACAAATGACATGGATTTTAAATGATAATCGTTATTAACTACTCTGTCGCTTATTGTGTATATCTCAACAATTAAGTAGTCTGATTTGTTGAGCAGTGGGAATTAATATCATACCGTTTATGGCATTACTTTAAATGACAATGCTGCCGCGCTAAGATAAAATCCCGTAGGTATCAGTATTTTTGTCAAAATTGAGTTAGATGCAGATTCTAGATCTTTATATCGTACATTTAGAGTACATATTATAATATATTATAACTTTTTGTTAATATATAAAATAAATTTTCGGTCATATTTAGTTACTTACATGAATGTTTATCTTGCCGTATGTGCCTATGACTAATAGAAAGTCAAACACAAATACACATTTTCTTGAAATTTTGAAATATGCAGATACTAACTAAGTTTTACCTTATCGCGGTAGAATGACAACAATAAGATTTTCATCAACGTATTATTGCCGAAGAAAAAATGTACACAACATAGAATGTAATTCAGTTTTTAGTCAATAAAGTGAACAGGAAGATCTGTGGAATGTTTAACAATAAATTATCGATTAAAATCTGATGTATAGAAGCAAGATTAAGATTATATTGACCAATTATCATCTTCATCAGTTTAGAATATTTAAACACATATTCATTACTCATTTATTCAGGAAAACAAATAGTTTCATTATCATCCATTTATTAATTCGTAAGATTTAACAACAAGTATTAACAATTAATAATAACTACATGCGATGTTAAATTCAGTACTGTATTAAGGGTGTAATATATGAAATGTACTTTTAAATAATGGAAAATAAAAAGAAATATAGTAATATTATTGAAAACAGGTATCCAATAAATAGAACTATGAAATGGCAAAAGCTATAGCATACGATAAAATAATGAGATTCGAACATACTACTACCACTATTTATTCGAGTTAATGTATACGTAATATAAACAATGTAAGCAGTTGCATTGTTGTTGCAGAATGAGGTCACTCCATTCAAATGGTTATTTAACTCGAAGCATGCGATCGTACTTACAATACATAATATGCAACTATGTTTAAACTTAACAAGATCGATAAACTGACCGCAATCATAAAACAAACAATAAACAACTATGTTATTCTTAGTTCGGGCAATATTCTCTTGGTGTTTGAATGGAGAATGTTAAACAATGTGTCGTTTTCCAGTTGTATATTAGGCAAAGTAGAGTAAAGTGCAAACTAGCAAACTACTAATAAGTACTGCACAGCACCTGTTTAAATAAGAATAGTGCAATACTATTAACATAATATGTTGCCTTAAAATTCTCATTTTTGTTTTGTCAATATAAATTTCATGTTTGTGAGTATCTTATTATTACATGATAATCACGTTCCAATAAAAATGACACGATAAGATCAAACACAAGTACATGAACATGTAAAACATTTTCACCGAGTAAAGGTACCGGGTTGCGTTGGGTGAACTGAAACATAATTAATTGGAGCGTCAAGCTTCCAAATATACACTAGGCATTGCATTGTTTTCATCATAGATAACTACTGGATTACTCACTCAAATTATAAATTGATGACAATAATATGGTCGTGAAATACGTGATTTAACTTAAATGAAACAACCAACTAGAAATCATTTAACTATAGATTGCTGTAGATTTTAGACTGTCAATTTGTTCATCAAGTCTGCAGTAACAGGGGGGGTTATAGTGACCAGGTAAGTATTACAGACAAGGCTGCAACTGAGGATGCAGTTGCTGGAGGAGAGATAGGAGGGCGGTTGGGGAAGAAAAGTAAAGTAGAGACAATATTGTTTGTTACTGTTCTATACGAAATCAACACCAAAAAAGAAGAGGGGTTTTCGATCACGTCTGTAGAGTGTAGGGCTATCACAACATGATCTGATTGAATAAACTGTCCGTTATCTGCTTGTGTGGAAGAACCACTGAGTTTCGAATCACTATTTCAGCAGGAATTTCCACTCGTGAACCTAAAGATATACATAAACGAATTAAAGAATAGGCTCTTGTGCTCAATAAACTCTAGACTAAGCATAATATTCAGGTCCAACAACTTTCTGGGCAGATTACATGTTAACAGTGTAATAATAAATACGTTGAATGAATGTATTTGAATTAAGTAGTCAATTAATAGCTTCAAGTTCACAGTATTTTTAGAAAATATAAATTGCAACAGCTGCAGTTGAAAGTTTGTGCAATGTTTACAATACGGTTTCCTTTTCTTAGTAAAACGTGAATATTATATATTATTATTTAAAAAGTTATAATATTACACAATATGGCAATGCTCTTGATTGATTTTAGCATAATTATAAATAGATAGCCTATAACTTGTGCTCTATCCAAAATATTAAAACATTAATTACAAATTTAGAGTGCTAATTATTATAATGTAAACTAAAATTACACCAAAATTCATAGTAACCCTTTTTCTATAGAATAATGGCAAAGAAGCGAAAGTGACCTATTGTATTTTTCAGTTATAAATAAAATAAATAATACCAATAATAAAAAAAATTGTAGAGACCGGAAACGTAATATTAACATGTATTCGAAAATAAATGCATATAACTTCATCTTCTCGATCAATAGAACTTTTTATAATTGATGTTATAATATATTCACAGCTGAAAATTTATTTTAAAAATCCATTTACGCTTTTCTTCTATTGTACGGCAGTTTTGATAGCGTCATTGTGTAAAATGATTAAATTTATAAATAATACTATATTTATAGCCACAATAACTTTATTACAAACCTAAAAATGAATCAAACCTATATGTCCAAAACAATACACTAAGCAAGAAATTGATTGATAAAACGAAAGTTTAATAATAAATTGATTATTTTTAAAATAAATAAATTATACCGTTTAGGAATATTTTAAAATAACATTGTTTATAACATTAAAGCTATATGGAAAAACAATAGATTGTATGCATTTTTATTAGAAAAACTGATGTCTAAATTAATCAAAATAAAGAAATCATTGTTAAAAAATATCTCTTCTTTCTCATACATTTTAGATAATAAAATAAATATGAGACAATTCTAATAAAAATATTAAATATTTAAAAAAATAAATGAATGGAATATTTCCATTGCTTTAAAAATGTAATTAATAATTTAAATGTATCATTATTATTCCCTGTATTATATAAAAAAAGTGTAATGCTCAATAAGTTCAAGATTAAAATAATATATTATTCTATCAATCACAAATATTGTGGTTTAATGAACGGATGAATAATTCACATTATAGAAATTAGAAATATAATCTTGTACACGTCTTGTATTAATATGTGTTTGCTAATCAATAAATAAAACAGTAAAATAGAAACAAATTGTGTTGTATAAAATGTTGTTTCTCAATCAGTTTTATTGGTAATAAAAAAATGCTAATTCTAACTATTTTGTTTATAATGTTTATATACACAATAATATGCGTTATTAAAAAAAATTCATACCGACTATAATTATGTTTGTGTGTATGTTTATGTTATCTCTGTACCGCACGGGTTGTACATTTGTCATAAACGTAAAAATTTTGCGGTAAAATATATGTTTAAATTGCGCCACTTAATGTCAACACATTTTCTAAGTTACTTTTGTACTGATAAATTGCGCTAAAATTGGTATTTTTGCCTTTTTTAAACGTTGGTAAAAAATAAATCCATTAAATGACGTAACCATTTAAAAACAAACCCCTCCACCTACCTATGATGGTTATGGATGGATTGAGCTGACCCTGAGCGTTGAACATCGGGACTACGTCTAGCCGGGCGAAGGGCTTGTCCGGATTGGGGTCGTTCAGTGTGCCCTCGACGCGGGACCACTCGCCCACAGAGGCATTCCAGCCGAGCACAGCATTGATGAGGCAGCAGTGGGCCCGCAGGGAGCAGCCCGGCAGTACGATGCACTCCCGCAGACGGACCCCGCGACCAATGGTCACATGCTTGCCGATGCTCACGTTGGGGCCAAGCTGGATCGGGTGAACCATAGATGGACAATAAATAAGAGGCAAGCGACAAACTTCAATATCGTATTTTAACGGATATTTAACATTTTAAGTTAGACGAAATATCATATCGAAAGCGATTAAGGCTTTTTTTAGAAATAAGGAGCACATACCTAGTTAATTTAATAATAATACATTTAGCGTTATTTTAAAAATAGTTCATTTAAAAAAGATATAAAAATTTGGAAATGTTAAGTTTATAACTTTTGAATGATATAAATTATTGTGCTAATTATCAATTTATAGTAGATATTTAAAAATAAAATATATTATCCGATGTTTTATGTACACTTTCTGTAATATGGGCCTGTAGTTGTTATTATTATTAAAGTAAATAATAGCCTATTTAATATAAACCTATTGGCGTGCATTTCAGATTTAGCCTTGCCACTTCAATAGCAGGCCTCGCATATTTAAATGTTGGGTTAGACGGAAACTAGGAAGTGAGGAGTTTGGGGTTAGCCAATGGTCTTTTTTAAAAAAATATAAAAGAGGGGACTATATGTATCTAATTGTCTAAGAATATCACAAGCAGCTTTATAGCCATCATGTATGACAATGCCCCTTAGTATTGTTTGGGTGTGCATGAAACTTAAATGATATGACTCAAAAAATATATAACAATTCGTTGTTCAGAAGACCATTTGAAATGAACGTAAACAAATTGAAGAGTTGATCTACATTACCACCAAACTCCTTCATGAATGTTTTACTATCGTTCTGTGCATGATGGCAACTATCTCCATTAAGGATTTCAATAATGGATACTTTTCACACAACATCAACTCAACACCAGAACGAGAACTTCACGTGATATTGCAGCTGTCCATAAGTTCTGCAAGCAGTTTATTGGGATCCAAACTATTGTCATTGATAACTGTACAATCACATTTGTTACTGTAACACAATTCACCGTAACTATCTCCACACTAGCAAAGGTGAATCATAGACATAATTATTTCTATACAAAAATGTCCATTTAACATAGATGTAGAATATACAATTTACTATCATAAACACAGAACCTAAAATATAAACTTTTCAATTTAACAAATCATTTAAACAAATAAAACTATTATAAAACTATATAAAAAACAGAAAACAAAATTTTAAAAATAGGCCCCCCCCTCCGAACGTCTCGAATATTATTGCATTATTCCATAAATTCGGAACTCCGTACATAACCGAAATGCGCGGTTTGAATAGTCTTATATTGTTATTATATTATATATCTCAACGGAGCCGATGTAGAGACATTTATGGTGTTGGCTTTTATCGATCTTATAACACTAACAGGAATCAATGAAAAACAATCTGATAGACAACGACGTTCAGATTGTATCACGTAACATTATAACCAGAAGATACATAATATTATGTCTGCATAACGAAAACAGATTCTACATCAGATTCTACAACAGATACCTTCTATAACCGAAACTTTATAAAACTATATTTTACGTAAAACGGTCACATTTTAAACTTTACTCAATATTTGAGCTTAAACAATATTTACATGTAATTAGATAATAATAATCTTCGTAATATAATACGAATGCTGTCAAGTTTGAAACCAAGTTTGTAGTTGGCACGAATCGATCAGACATAATATCGATCGATTATAATTAAACTAATATATTAATCTAATGCTACTGTGTTTTTTGACATAGTGTTATTGTAAGAGCATAATGAAATTGACACCAATAACATAATTTTTAATTAATCGAACACATAACTATTACAAATGCCGATGATGCCAGTCAGATAAAAACGTAGTATATATTCTTAAATCATAATATGTCTAGTCGATGAATTCGGAGTAAAATTAAATATAATGAATAAAAAAAATTTATTCAGCAAGACATGAAATCAGAGAGCGATGATAAGCTTTCCCATAAAAACAGTAGATACAAATATTAAGAATTTATTGACTATTGGCCGTCAAGTCTAAATGACCACTGAAGCATAGATTATGATAAAAATTAACTTGTAAATGAACCCATTTTACTGTTTATTAGTATAGCAGTCAACTAGTGAAATAATTGAAAAAAAAATAAGTGAAACAATATACGATTGTACTAATAAAAAAAATGATGAACCCCTTCTAACATCACTCAATAAAGTATCAGATGTCTTTTGTATAAGAGGAAGCATTAACTTATAATATTTAATAACTTAAAAGTCAACCAAACCCTAAACGATTTACACGGACTTTGCGCCCTGCCCCTTCTACTATTTCCATTTTATTATTTTAAGATGATGGTATGTCATTGCTCATTCAAATGATAAGTGATGTGTACACAATATGGCGGCGAGATAAGGGAAATAATATATTTTCAACTGATGAATATTGATTATTGATTTATGAATTAATCTCGACAAACTACTCAATTCTTACATGATGTCAGTTGAACTTGCAGAATTTAAATGATGACCATTATGAAGCCGTTTCTTACTGTATAACTAGAAAAAAATTCAGGGAAATAACCAGTTTTCATCTGTGTAAAAAATATTTGAAAATACTATTAGCCTACTTATTACATCCATAAAACAACGAAGTCTACCAAGTATGCCATATTTTAGGAATTGCACTCAGGAATAGAGACTCACAATATAATTAAATAACAAGTTTTGAAAATAATTTTTTAAATCCAATCAGGCTATAGAAATAAAAGCAGGTCTACCTTCGCCGTAGAATCAACAGTAGCACTCGGGTGTATGTAAACCTCTCCAATGATGATCGGCTTGCCATTGCCATTGTATGCCAGACGTTCAGGATGGTTCTTCTTGTAGTTGATTAGCTCGTGTCGGTTGGCATAGATCGCGGCACTAAAACCACACACAGACAAAAATGAAGGTGTAACTGTATATAAACTTTATTAAATAGGCAGTAGACACACACGTAGGAGTCAGTTACGTGAGTTCATTGTCAATTACTAGTGAACAATAAACTATGAGTGAATAGTATAAGTGTCATTATGATTATGTTACAAATATAAGTGTGTATTTACTTAATAAGTGAATAATTAAATAACTACATCGGGTGAACGCATTATGCAAGGATCAAAAAGAGCGTAATTATATGTCTGCAAATCAGGTGTGATGTTTCTAGAAGGAAATATGTTTCAGAGAAACTTCACGTCATTTATTGAGGCTTTTAACAAACGCCAAACAAATTTCATCGATATGTAATAATATTTGTAAATATTACAATAATTATGAATAAGTTGTGAACGATATTTTGTTTGACAATGTCTTTTCACGCGAATGCGATATAAACATATTTCAGGAGATATTAATTTTTAACATAATATAAGCATAAAATACAAACACGAAACAGTTATAAATCGAAGATATTAATAATTTAACCAATTTTTTTAACGTTTTTTACTTTTCAACGACTATCAATTACTAAAATTTTCACTGAATATCAATATGGTCACGTTACACTTATGAAACAATGACCTAGTGCAAACACACAATTGGGGTTCTTACCCAGGGGTCTTGATCTGACTCCAGAAATGATTGGTATTAAACACATAGAGCTTCCCACACCCAGCCAATGGCTGGATCACTTCTCTCTCCAAGTGGATTGATTCCTTGGTAGACTCTTTGAAGTCGAAACTAGATTTAGAATACAAACACTGAATTATTAATATATCAAGTGTGTAACGCTAAAAATATATCCATAATGCGAGTCGTTAATATTTAATAATATGGTTACATTCGATTAGCCATTTTCATTACGATCTACGCAGGGTGTGTACGCTTCTTTCTGTTCAGAATTCAAGGGGTATATTTAAAGGTAAAAATATTAATTCTGAAAATTTACATAAATATACCTTTCTACTCTAATTATAACAAGTAAATAAATAACTGTAAAAAATACACTAATTGGTCTCAGATAACCGGGTAGACTAAATAGATCAAATTTATTATATGGCGTGAGAACATATATATAACAATGCCATAGTAGTCATTAGACAAATTAATACACCCTGTTTCAAAATTTATATGGTTTAAGGGTTCTCAAGAAGACGTACACACCCTGATTACGTTACAAAAATATATTCAAATAAAAAATACTACTTTATACGATTTAAAATATTACAAAATTTATTGCACAGTATGTTGTGGAAAATTAGCAAAATACTGATTAAAGAACCTATCATAATTTGTGATTATACATACATATAAATATTTGTTATAAAATAGTAAATTATAGTTAAATTATTAATAAAATTATTTAAAAAATGATGTGCAACAAGTTTATATAGTTTATATAGCATATTTGGAGTAGTATGATAATAAAAAATTAGTACAATAATTATCTAAACGTCACTGCAAAAAAATTTCCCAGTAGTTTGTAAATGACTCCTAAAAGAAAAAATATTGATTTAATAAAGCAATAAAATATATTATATGTATGCAACTTATTATAATTTTTGGAACTATTAATCAATTTTTAAATTGAACTAAAAATAGAATGCACCCAGAACATTAATTTCATGAATTGGCGGTTTTACTACGATAATTTAGAAATATGTTTTATTAGCAATTAGGTGTTTATATTTTACCTTAATTTGAATGCGCTGCTTAGAGAGATCAACTAACTTCTGTTAAACCATTAATTAACCGAATATTAGAAAATATACAAAAAGGCCGCTGCAAATTAAGCATGAACATTATAGATTTATTAACAATAACTTTTTAGGTGCTGCATATATTTTTGGCGATCAATGATTGCATAAAGTGAGTAGAGCAGTTATGCTATAACAAAAACATAGCACAAATCATACATGAATTACGTTAATAGGTAAACCAACATCACATTAGGATTAAGATAGGAAATAAGCATGCAATGTTACAAAAAATAACAGGATACATTTTACCAGGAAAAATGATTCAATCCTAGTTAACATTATGACAGTTAACATTTTAAACGCAAGAACCATAATCATTGTATAATATTTTAATAGGTAACAGCCAATTAAGTTGAAGTTCTGGTATTCGGTGTTTCGGGTAAATGAAATGGTTTTGCCACTGTAAACGATCTCGAAATTATGATACTTTTCACGATATTCGAACTCACATCACATCGATATTACAACAACAAGGGAAGAGCACAAACCTAATTAGTACAAGCCCACAAAACAAATGTGATTAGTTCAAATTGAAATGAGTCTTATTGACGTTTTTTTTATCAAGTTAATATAAAACCTAACTTATCGCTACTATCCCATGTGATCCCAATAATTAATTCAAAAAGCATGAAATAGTCATGGTTTTCACAAAAGCCTTATAATATATAGATCACAAAAATTATATTTCTACATGTCAGTATTGTAGCTAAAACTGTTTATTCTTCTTTTAGCACCTATAAATAACATTAGTCAACCTATTATTAATAATGTATCGTGGAAGAGTTTTATCAAATGAGAAATTACAACTCACAGTTTTCCAAAAAGATTGCTATTGAATACATCGTAGCCATTAACACATAGGACCATGACACCTTTCTGTTTTTGTTACATTTTAATCTCTTTTTTCATTGAATGTGTCATATATGTTATAGTTTAAACTACATTTGATGATGTTCTAAATCTAAATTTGCTAATATGTATAATTTATACAATAAAATAATTTGATGAGATGATAAAAATTGTCATGGAAATGAATCATGCGATGTGTGGTATTATTTATACTAAAATAAAACTATAAATTAAACAATGCAGCAAAATGTGCGACTCTAAAATGATCATTTAATATGTTGATCAAGAATATTAAATATGATTTCCGGGTATATTTATTATAAAAAATTAATTTTAAGGTGATAATTTTTAAAATGTAAATCCAAAGACTTTGTTCTTTAGAATAGAATCTTTCTTTTTAATTTTTATTGCGAATGATAATTTGAAATAGTTGAAAATATATTACCACCCTGTAGTAAAATTTCATTGACTGATAGTTCTAAATAATGTAATAATTAAAAAAATTAGAGAACAAATAACCGTCATAATTTCAATGATATTTTAAACTTTACAAACGTGGGTGACACTTAATAATCAGATAACGAAAGATATATTTGTTAAGTAGTAATGACAAACATTATGGTGCTATAAATATTAACCAGCGACGTGAAAAATATAACATGGGGAATCTTTTAATCTGAACACTTTTATAACAATAGTAATTAATAAATTGTTATCAGCGTTTCTGCAGCAGCATTTTCAAACAGATAAATAAACAGGTTAACAATTAATATTGAATTAAAAAGAACGCAATATTATCTTTATATTTTAGTTGATCTTAAAAGTGCGATAATACTAGCAGAAAATAATTCAATCAATAACGATTAATTTGATAGATGAATAAACAACACAAAATAGTGCATACAACAACTTACTCAGAAAAGCTATAATATCAGATGGAGAAATAGTTAAAACATGTCGGTTAAAAGTACCGCTATAGTCATTCTTAACTATAATATATTATAAAAGTAAATATGAATATAAAGGGATCAAAAAATTACACAGAAATAAAATGTTGGAATAAAATTTAATATGTAACCATATCAGCTAATTGTATATCACATTATAAGAAAATAAAACAAACAATAACTTTAGTACACCACTAAGAAAACGGTAATGCAAAATAAATTAAAAAAATTAAACAGAAAGTATCGAAAAATTCACAAAAAAATTAAAACATACATTATAAATATATATAATATATAACATCAGTTCAACTACATTACATTATAATGTATTTTAACTAATGTTATTAAGAAATTTACTTGGGACTACTTCAAGTGCATAATCAGACCCATAATGGTACAATAATGTATGGGAAATATTGAAAAAATTCTACAATTTCAAAATATATAGGTATATAGGCCTTAGATACATATTATTTAATATGCACAATATAATTGAAATGAAATTTAAAATCATACAATATGGTTTCTTTCATTCCTCAATAAAATAAAGGCAGTAAAATACGACACATTAAAAGATTAAAAGGAGCTTTTAAAAAGGATTAAGTAGGCAATTTCACCAAGTTTAATGGCAGATTAATTACCATCTACTTTTTGAAGAGCATATTAGTGGTATTTGTTTAGTAAAAGATTATATATTATTAAACAGCTGACTCACTTAAAATTTTCCTCCTGATGTTTGAGGAAGGCAACACGAATGAACTTGAAAATAGCAGGGGAGAAGAGATATACTCCACAATTGACGGTTTTGCTCACAAAACTTTTCGGCTTTTCGACGTAATGCATTACCTGGTAATTGCAATAAGTAAAATACGAATTAAATATATAATACCGAATTGTACGAAAAATAACCACTATAAAAAGTGAATATCAAATGTATTTCAATAAAAAAGATGCTTAAATTAAAAACAAATATTTAATCTGTATGGTATTCCACCTGTTAATATTATATCAAATAAATGGACATATTTATATCAACTAATATTTAGAAAAAGGACTAAATAGTTTTCTAAAAAGTTTGGAAATTTAAAAAGTGATACAATTAATAATGCTACGGAAGTTTATCAAAAAAGCACAAGTTCCAAATAATTATTGTTAAGTTAAGTCGTTATCTAAAACCTTTAAACACAAGTAGCTATATATGAGTTACGCGTTTTAACTATAAATTAAGTATAAAAAGGTACCAGCATCTATTTCAGTATTCACTAATTATATATTTTTTAAATATGATAAAAATAGATAATGAATTCGTTTACAGTATATACCTCTTGATAAATAATTAAATAACCCGTGATGTTACAAATCAATTGAAAATATATTCAAATGCTGAAACTGTATTTAACTGATGAATACTTTATAAACTCAAGTATTGATTGCATTTTACAAGTCAGAAATATATTTTTCTTCATAATATTCTACATTATTACAACATAATAATTTAATGATATCGTTATTGGCGGATGTAAGTACTGCATAACTTGTGGGATACAGATTTACATATTATGTATTATATAGATTTTATTAGTCAATAATTACAATAACTCCGTCCTTGAAATGCGTTTTTAATTATGAAATTGAGGCGTTTATCAGGTTGATTATAATATGTTTTACCTTTTTATTATTATCATTGGAATGGATACAATTATCAACTTTGCAGCTCTTTCAGATTTAATATTATATATATATATACATAATATATTAATAAATATGGAATAATACCACTTAACATACTTCGTGCGTATCCTTGTTGTGGACAATGCATCCAAATTCTACAGATTGAGACGGCCTTGCCTATAGTCCAGCACAATTAATAAAAGAGTTGATAATGATAAACGTCAATCATGTAAAGCAAATTAATCACAACAAGTCATACAGACTTTCTATACAGAAATTATAATAGACCCCAATTGACAACAATGAAAATGTGATCATAAATAAGCAACTATGTCCAACAGTATTTCTTGATTAAATGGTTTAAACAAAAGTAAATATTTTTAAGGTAAAAACAATACAAAACTCACCTAAAAAGTAAAATATTCGAATGTTGTTACAAATTCCAATTTCCTACTAAAAACAATATGTGTTCATACATACTATAAAAGTAATAGAACATACGTAAATGTACGTAAAGATACTAGAAATGTAATTAAACATACGTAAATGTATGTAAACATACTAGAAACGTAAGGACACTTTCTATAGCATAGGTTTAAAAAATGGAATTATAAAACCGAATCAATTTTATCGCCTTATAAAGTCAAACTGTTGATTCAGACAATTTCTTCCAAAAAGGCCCCTTTTTCAAACCAAATAATGTACCTTTTTGAAAATATAGCAAATATTAATTTACTAACTTAATATGAAATAGCTGAAATGTATACAAAATTACGTTTTGACTGGTAATATTTTTTTAAAGAATTAGATTAACGTTTTCAAATAATGGAATTTTCTTTTTTATCACTGACTACTACAAAAAATGTATAACTACAATGTATGGTGAAAAATTTTAATTGGTTGTAACTATCTAAATTATTAATATATCTGATAACACACTTAGCAAACTAAATCATGTTCATTTTTAGATATAGAATACATAATTCGATAGGAGAAGTGAACAACTCAAATAACTGCCTTTTTCACGATCAATATTTGGCTACTGGACTATACAACAAAACGAAATTAGATTGATAAAGTTGTGTAGCATTTAAACGATGTAGCTATATTTTTAACATAATCAAATACATCACTTTATACATTACTGTATAAAATACAATATCACATAGTATTTAGAGTTATCAAATAAAGTTTATAAAAAGTTAACTTTTATTTTGATTTTCAAATAAAAATATATTTTTTTAGTTACAACAATTCGGATTTTATTGGTTAATACTATAGTTCTCAAGTGTTCACAAGTACCTCAGTGGTCAACAAGGTAAAGTGCTCCTTTTCGCCAAGTACTCGGTGAAAATCGAGCATTTCTTTAAGAGGGAAGTCACAACAGATGTCAGCGTTCATCACAAAGAAGTAGTGTGGACTACCACCGAGAATCTGGTCCCGAAAATGGTAGATACCACCGGCTGTTCCCAAGGACATAAACTCTTGCAGATACCTAAACAGTAGGCAAAGCACATAATCAACTGGATGTAAGACTATGGTTTAGACTGTCCTACTGCCCGTATTAAATACATGTATACATGGGAGTTAGTAGAAATGTAGCTTTTACAACTATTAAAACTGTAGTATTGTTTATTGTGATATCTTTTAGCCAGATAATGATTATATATAAAAGAAATAACCTCAGTCATTATGGACAAGCTATGTGCGTAATAGCATCGCTATTATGATGCTATTATCAGTTATTACGGGATGAAATTCGTTACACTGAATATATAGTATCGGAAATAAATATCTAATAAAACAAAATCAGACGATACAATACAGACCCTATCATATAATTTTTCTAAGGAGACAAGCATAAAGTATGTATACTTAGGATGGAAATCATAATGTAAGCTTTATAAAAAATGTTATATTTTTTTGTCAACTACTTTCATCTCCAGCCATAAGTTTATTATATTCTAAATCATTATGTGCTTTAATAATGATCTACCTTAAAGTATACAGCAAATATTACTAGCTTCAAAATTTAGTATGCTTGTTAGAGCTTAATTTGTACACAGTGTATTATAATCATAAGTATATTTACATTACATATATGACTATTATATGGCCAACATCGACCAATATGGATAAATATTAAAAGCATCACGTAAAGGAGAAAAAATTATATTGATAATAAACATTCGAGCTTTCGAACCTAATTAATGTTCCAACCTTAGTTAGGTTCGTAAACTCGAATGTTTTTTATCAATATATGTGAACCTTCATAATCATAGCTACAGTGTAAAATACTAGAAAACAAACTATTAGAAAAATCAAAGGTATGTATAGAGCTATAAATGTAATTAGAAATATTATTATCAGTTTTTTTGGCAATATATTATTACGATGTTATTGTAAAAGTTGTAGAGGAGGATTACCATAAAGCATGTGCAGAACAGATATACAGGGGAGTAGTGGGGAACAAATTTTGTGGAAATCTGAGTGTACATAATCTATGTACGGCCCTGACATAATTTATTACAAAAGAATAAACAATAAATGATTTTGAAGGAGTTTGACTTTCAAACTTAACTAAGGTTGTTCATAATGATGGGCACAGTGAAAAATATCAAAAACAATCTATTAAATTTAGAGAAAATATCGCATTACAAAAATACTATTCACAGATAGAACATAGATCTGTAGGAAACGATCTCGAGTTCAGATTAGCGTTCTTATTTTTAACCATAAAAGTAAGTTTAATAATTTCATGTACTTTTAAAATTCCTTTTCATTGTGCTCATGACTATGACAGCATGGCTTGAAAGTTAAGGTGTTTGTTAATTAAAAAATAATAATTTCTCCTCAAACAGTTTTATTGTTTTTTATAATTTAAAAATGGTCATAACTTTTTTTGTTGAAGCATAATTTATTACAGTATTCAAATAAGGATTTGATGTATATTATCGCCATTAGTAGTATATTATCTAGTAAATGTAAAAATATTATTTAAAAAAACCAATAATACAATTTTTACATGAATTTAAAATATACTTTTTATTTATAACATTTACCTAATTTGAATTTTAAATTCAAGTTGTGCATTTTCAACAAATGTACGAAGTTCATCTGTGTAATGATAAAACCCAATAAGAATGACTTCCTTTAGTCCAGTAATCTGAAAAAGAAAAATTGAATTAATACACTATTAATTAACATCCGTTATTATTTATTACTTTAAATTTTAATATTTTATATAATTAAAACAATTAAAAATTTAGTTAATAATTTACGGACATTGATATTTTACTATATTTATGGCAAATATATAATTTGAACAAATACTTATATTTTAAGTATTATTTTAATATTTACTAGTAAAGCATCATATAGATACATGTATGTAAATGTTAAGGAGTGTTATTAATAAGTATAAATAATTAATTAACAAAGATAAACAAATTCATGTTCAGATGCTTAATATAATGGTTAATTAATAAGTTCATCAAACTTGAATCAAAGGTAAAATTATACTTACTGCAACACATGCTTCAATATGATGGTGGATTATACTGTAACCAGCAATTGGAAATAATGGCTTTGGAAGCTCCAATGACAGTGGCCTGAACCTTGTTCCTAAAAAGGAACATTTTAGTATATTATATTAATTACAATACTGGCATACATATATTAACAAATTATTAAGTAATAGACATGCAATTATTTACTCACTTTTAATAGAATCATAAAATAGAATTATCCAAATAGACACATTTATTAATGTAGTAAAATTATATCAAATCAGAATAAAACAATATATATATAACTAGATATGTTAAAAAACAAACTATAGGACTAAAATGTATTGAATTTAATGCAATTTTTTTAGAAATGTATACAATTATATGGCACAAAAAATATACTCATTTATATTAAAATATTGTTAAACTGAAAATATTTAAAAAAATTATTACAATATAAATTTAGGTTATCCATTTAAAAATAACACAACATACAGTGTAAAAGCAATAAATACTTCTTATTTTTTTCAATTAATACTATTATCAATCCAGATTTGTAGTCAATTAGTAAATAAAAAACCTATATACATGTATTTGGTATGGAATTAGTGGGTAGATATGACTACAACATTCATTATATAATGTTTAAATAGAAAACATGTGAAAGTTTTGATTATATATATAACTCTGTTACATAGAAGTATAATAGGTATCCATGTCTTTGTAAAGGATTAAAACACAGAATTCTTATAAAAGCATAGATATGAAGATTTTCTAAATAATTGATAATTTATTTTAAATGTTTAAATATAATAAAATGATATGCTTTTCAAATATTTATATAAATAAATACAAACAAAAGTATATATAATATAACATAACTATAAAAAGTTCATTCCATAAATTAGAAGAGAAAACTGGGGTTCTATAGATTTTTTGATAATAAAATTAAATGATAATGAAAAGGATATGCATTTACTTTTAGTGTAACCATTGTAGTGACATAATACTATATATTTTAGTAATAAACATTAACCCATTTATAAATTTCAAAGACACATAGAAAGAATCCAAGCAACAACTGAAACAACGTTCTGCAAATGAATTTAACCAAAGTGTGCTTCTGGCATCTGTATGTGTTTCTACTCACAGACGTTCAGTGGATTTTGAATTTAAATGTTCCGGTTTAAAAAACGTTTTGTTGAAAAATTCCCATATATTATTTTCATATTCTTGGTTGCATTGAAGAATTATTGGTAATGTTATGATTTATGCAACTTTAGGTATGTAACCTCAATATAAATGTTATTTCATAAAATACCCATCAATAATGATACATTCTAAATATTAATAAGTATTACATAGTTATTCAACTAAATGTATAAAAAAACCATCAGACAAATCAGAAAGTTATGAAATAAAATATTATATAATAGACAAAATATTTAGAATAACTTGCTTTATATACTATAAATCATTAAAATCTGGATGAATCTAACCAATTTTAGATTTTTACATATTTTTGTTATTTATTTTACAAAAATTTAATTTATTAATTATGCAGACAAATAAAGTTTATGTTTTTTATTTACTCAATTAAACAATATGATTATATCATTTTTTACCACTTAAAGTCTTAAAGCACTTAAAGTTTTGTACTTTATCATTTTAACATAGTTTATAACATATAATAAGAAAAACTTTTAACACAAAGTTGTGAAATCACTCACAGCAACTTGTCCTTTTTTATTCATACAAATTATGATTTTATTCATTCCAATTAAATATTATATAAATATAATTTGCAATCGACATACATTTTAATAAAACTTAATAAAAGATATCTATATACAAATAAATTATCTTATAATTAACACTAAAGATATATTTTCATTAATAATTAGATAAAATAACAATTAATTCAATGTGTAGTGATTCAATAATATGCCAAATATATATTTTTATGAATTGTTATATCTCACAAATTCAAATTAATCTATAATGTAAAAAATGGGCAATCATTTTTTATGAGATGCAATTCCTATCATTTAGAAAAACGTGTTGTTTAGAAAATGTAGCAATTCATTTATATCCAATATTTAAAACATTATTAGTTTATTCTATTTTTTGGCTTTCCATGAAAAAATAAGTTAGACAATAAAATTGAGTTATGACACTTAATTAGAATAACATAAAAAAATAGAAAGAATGTTTTTTATTAATATATTTTGCCAAAAATGAAATTATCTAATGAGCACATTTAAATTAAATTCAGTAAAATTCTAAATGATTAATAATGTTTTAAAATACAATATTATTAAAATACATATTTTAATTTTCAAAAAATATAAAAAATTATTTATAATATAATGTTCATATTTTTTAACATTCTATTCTAGATAATTAGAATAATTGGCCAATCTTTAAAAAAACTAAATACCATTGTGTGCTTGTTAGTTAGTATAAGATAAATATAAAATCTAATTAATTTACCATTGGTTAATTAGAACAGTATATGCCAACACCTCATTTTTTATGGTCTTATAAGTTTCTCAATGGTTGTTTCCTTTTTTTATATAACTAAAATTATTATTCCAATATATATTCAATAGTAGTTAAATAGTAATTAAATATGTTATATTTAGTAGCATTTAAAATACTAATAAACAGTTTTATCACAAACTAATTATCTTTTATAGATTTGTTTGTAAATTGTTAAACTAGAAAGTAAAAGTCATATTAATATAGTAAAGACAAATTATATGAAATATAAATATTCATTATCAATATTGTAGAAATATATCACTAATTAAACTGTTTTAATATCATCTAAAATAGTTACAAATAAAATATTATTTAGATAGAATATATTCAGGGGTCGTGTGCCACAATTGTAAAAAAGTATGAAAAAAGCCTTAAAAAAGTATGATTTTTAAATGCTATATTTAAGCTAAAATTACAGAATATAAAGTATATACATAAGTATAAATGTATAGTATAGGTATATGACTATGGTAGTAGTAGTAGTATGTATGTACCATAGTTATGTTTGTTTAATTTTTTTCACAGCTCTTTTTTTTATTAGAAAGGGAGAAATTAAAAGGAAGAAAATGGTATATTTTTATAAATATAATATATATTTTATAAAAATGTACAAAAAGATTTTAAATATTTTAAGAATTTTTGAAAAATATAATATATATTTTTGAAAAATGTATAAAAAGTTTAAAAT
>JAUZND010004232.1:0-32514 GCA_034780555.1 Coelogynopora nodosa
TCCGTTTGGCATTTGCAAAGAAGTGGGTCAAGGAACCGATTGAATTTTGGCGAAAAGTTATTTTTACAGATGAAACTAGTATTGCTTTAAATAATGATTGTCACAAGCAGAAGGTGTGGAGAAAAAAAGGTGATTCACTTCGTCATGCTTTTTTACTGCATCTGGCGCAGGTGTAATTCGTTTCTTGTACAACAAATAACGATGCAATTCAGCTTGGTATGAGAAGGTTCTGAACATTCAAGTTAGACAAATCGCTAGAAGGGCCTTCGGCAACAGTACTAATTGGTGGCTCCAGGATGATGGAGCACCATGTCATAGAAGTAAATTAATCAAATCATGGATCTCACGCAACAAATGGAATGTAATGGATTGGCCTCCTTAATCACCGGACCTCAATTCAATCGAGAATGCATGATCTCAACACAAACATGTGGTTCGTAAATATCCAGGGCGTGACAGGACAACCCTACAAGTATAAATTTTAAGGGCATGGCATCACAGATTGGGTAGGGATTATTTCGAAACCCTTGCACTGTCAATGCATACCAGGTTACGAGCTTGCATAAAGGCCCATGGAGGACCTACTAAATATTAACTTTTTGGGTGTTTTTTGAAAAAATGTTGAGTATTTTTTTAAAAATTTTTGTGTTTATGTTACTTAATATATATATACATGTTGAATAATTACTATGTGTACGTGAAAATGTGTATATAATTATTTATGAGAAATTTTAGAAAAAAATTGGGTGTTCACGCCTTTTTTTGCTAACTGTATGTATTAAGTTCATAGAATTTTCAATACTTTATTAAAAATCAATAGTTGAGATATTATTAATATTTAAATATTGATAAATTTGACATACATTAACTTTATGAAATATAAAAAACTCTATTAATAAAAACCTAGAACCATATACTATGAATATATTGTTCGCTAAATATAAAAGAACTATATGAAATAACACGTTAATAATATGTTTATGCATGTTACTCAGTTATGTACAATCAATAAATTTATATTTATTTATGATTACAGGGTCCACAGTAAATAGGATTTATGGAATACTAACATACTAAATTGTTTAAATATCATTTTACTTATAAACAATAATTTGAAGACAACAAAACGTTGTATACGTTGAATTAGTTTCCATAAATGTATAGAGACTTCAGAATGTTATACCATAAGTACCCATATTGATGCATTAAAAAAGACACGAACTAATGAGTTCACTAAAAAATTAACAAAACGATTTATTTTTCTAGTTGACGATTAATGAAACACATTTATTGTAAATATACTTCAACAATGCTTTTACTGAATGCACATTGCGTATTAATTTTCACCAGTAACAAATATCTTATATTTTAGTATTTATATATCTTTGTACATGTCTCTTTATCTACATTAAAACAACTTTTAGATCGTCCATAATACATTCTAAACTAAAAAATATATTTTCTTCTTTATCAAAAATGTATCTTACTTTATAGTATTGGTTTTTATTTCATAAAAATTAACTTTCTCAGAGATACCCAATTACAATTTATTAACAAAAAACCCGAAAAGTATAATAGGATATATTATTTTATGAGTGGGAAAACTTTTACATGGGACTCGTAGCAAGAATCACTTATACATTGATATGCTTACAGACTAAACTATCATAAATGACTATACCTTCGTTCACACTGGGTAACCCCTACAGCGTAGGCATACATGTTAGTAGTATATATCTTACATACTTACCTGTGAGTAATATATATAAATAAATTATTTGAACTCTTACTAATACACAGAAAACATCAACGATAATGTAAAACGATACAATAGTCATTATGTTTAGCATATCTTTTGAAAATAGTATCCCTCGATTTATGTCATATAGTATTACTCCATTTATGGTAAATCGTTGTACTCAAAGTCAATTGATAATAAATATAGTGATACTTGAATTATGGTAAAGTTAAAATAAGTTTAGGGGGTAGCTACCAAAAAACAATTAGTGTGACTCTAGTAATATTAGCTACTGGAGAAGGAGAGGTATGGTCCATTGATGAGTTCTTATACGATCGAAACGGCCTTGTCCGGATCTCCCCTTGCTTCTAGTTTAAAGTCTGGTGTTTATTTAATTTTGTGGCAAAACTCGATTGGTGGTTAGTTTATTTTTAAATATATTTTTTTAATTAAATGTACAGAAACACATATTGATTGTTTGTTTAGTATATTTTAGTGAAACTTTTCGCTTGTAATTTAATAAAAATTCATGAATATACAAATACTTTACTTCAATTGCTTGCTGTTATTTAATCCTAACATCCTATATACAATTATTCAATTCTGTCATTTGTTAAAGAGCTTACTTTTATTTAGTTCTTTACTGAATCTGGAATTTATGCTTTTTAGTAAAACGACATTTAGAAAAGTCTACATATGTACATGATATATCCTTATTAGACATATATGTATTAACTTTAGGTGGATCAAATAAGCTGTACCTACCTGCAGTTGGAAAAGTAATTATCACGACATGCCAGTTTAGTATGTGCATTTCAACTAATTTAATCATGAATTTCTGTCAGACTTCATTTTCAGAACTTCACAAAAAGATTGGATACAATGATATATCGTCGCGCTTGTTAATGTAAAAATTTACTTTTTTACACTAAACAGTAAATAACTTGATTATTTAACTATGAAGCGATGTATTTATAGTTCCTTCAATATATTGGAAAACTGAAACACTTTTAATCATCTGCATAATAATTAAAAAGATATCCATTATAGTCGATAACATATTTTTAACAAATAAAAGTCATTACTGACTGATGAGTGTAACTATAATAAATGGATAAAAAAATAAGGTGCCTCAAGCATATTTCATAGTATACAGTTGAAAAATATATTTAAAATAATTAACATTGAATACATTCTGTAAGTTTTAAAATAAATATCGTACTTACAAATTAAACGTGATATTGGTGGCATAATAAAATGTTAATAATAAAGTTTAAAAAATCATGAAAATTATATAAAATAAAGCGGATGAATGGTTATAATAATTTTGTAATTGTGGCAATTTTCAGTAATTAAATTATAAACCGACTTATCTGAATTTTCACATATGAAAACAATATGATTTAACTGTATAGTAGCGTTGATTACAAATCATAACAGTGTTGATTATCAAATGTAATAAGAATAACATTATATATAACAATTATTTTACAATTATATAACAATGTAGTTTACCGACATTTATTATACTTTATATAAATACATACATTATGTTGCTAAAATAAAGAAACATCATCTTCTATTAACAATAATTTATAAAACAAAAAAATAGTGAGACTGGTATATCAACTATTTATGAAAACTTTAATAATTGCGCAATGATAATAGATTTCAAGGTTGTAAAGAACATTATTTAATTATTATTCTTTAATCTTTCTGGCCTAATTGCGCTAACATGTGCGTGTAAAGCAGCTGAAAATATAATATATTATAATGCCTCAGTCGTTTGATTATATCATTTATATTGTGAAAAAAAATTTCAAATGGTAAAAAACTGTTAATAAACAGGACTTTGTAGTGTATATAAGGTGTTTCGTAATTAATTGAGTTTAAAATCAATAGTATTTGTACATTATAAATAGCAGCGCTTTTTGAAATAAAAAGGGTTAACTGTCAAATATAATCTACTAATACAATTGGTAGATTTTGAGTTTATCTTAATTGGAAAAATCATTATATATTCTGATAAAACCTGGCGATGATTATTAAAAATACATTTAATTATTTCTTTAATGACAAAATCGATAATAATGCAAACGGTTATGTACACAAATTAACATAAAATAAATGTGAACTAGTTAAATTAAACTAGTACCCCTACACGAGTGAAACTTTAAAAAATATTCTTCAACCTTAATAAATTAGTATATTATGTGGGAGTACGTGGGTATATGTTTTGTTTATATAACATACAAGCTCACTATATATATTTTATAATATACAAACTAAATTGAGGTAAACTTATAAAAATCACTAGCAGACAACAACTTTTTGTCAAAAACATAATAAAACACTTTTACATAATTGAATTATAGACTAGCCTATACGTATAACCTTATGTATAGCCCAACTAACCTACACACATAATAGCCCAGTTAACGTCTATTGATAATGATTTCAATTTTGTATAAGGCCAGTTGGGAGTTCCAGAATAAAAGCAGACTGATCCTAACAAAAACTTCACAACTCATACAAGACTTGAATCCGTTTAGATCTCGTCTGAGATCATTACCTACAATATATAAAGAAGTATAGACACCTATATGAATTACGGTAAACGCAATGTCAGGAAATAACTATTTACTGAAGGTGTTACTGAATAGGAAATGAATGCGGAAATCTTTGAAAACAACATTTTCTATAAGACATAATCTGATTGCAGGTAAAGAGTAAATCTATTATGCGGAGGGAACACAAAATATTTGCTTTTCTATTCAGAATTGTTGGAATCGAATTCAAATAAAAATAGTGTAATTCATGCTGACTTGTAAGAAAGCAGTACCAAAAGTAGAAAATCCATTTAACTTGAGACATACAAAGTGTATTTTTACTTTTAAAATTGGCTGTGTGTTTCATCAAATAAATTGAAGTAGTAACACTTGTCATAATTACTTAATTGTATAAATAATTCCAGTAATTCATAACTATTTTCAAGTCAACGTGTACGTGTAAGTTAAGTATATAATCCAATAAAAATAAGAAAATAATCCATCTCACTTTTTTTACTATATTGAACACGTTTAACTAGAAATAACAAACTAAATGTAGTGCAGACGAATAACTTGGCAATCTACAACTTCTACATTCTATTGCAGCGCTCTACAACATTGAACATATTTTGACATGATAGTCTAGTGGGAAAATACTATACGCCAAAAGTAATTATAATTCTGAATCACTGCCCAAAAACGTACAGAATGCCTACCTAAGAAGCACTTTTAACATGTCTCTATAGGAAAACGGCATAACACATACGCTGACATTTATCTCTTCTGTGAAAAAAAATTAAATTGGCTAACCACCACTTGCTATATTCGGATAGATATCCCAAATGATAGACTATCCCACAAGCAATCTTATCAAAAAGGTTAGCTGCAGTATCATACTTAAATACTTGTGGTGAGATGACGATAAACTAGATATTGACAATATCAACAAAATATAATCTATTATGAGGCTGTATATTATACTGTGATTTTGAACCGAGCAAAACAGACAGATTGTTAGATAAGGAACAGTGAGAGAGCAAGAATTGAGCTATCTGGGTTATCAGTATAGGAGGTAAATATGAGGGACAGTCTTCGTTTTTAATGATCTTGCTAAGTAATCCTTTGGCTGGTATTAACTGTTACATGCCTTAATGTAAACCGTATATATGTAAACATTACTTGTTTATTTTCATCAGCGTAGGAAAGTACATACTTTATTCGACAATAGTCTAGTATGTAATCGCCAGAGGTCTATTAACGAAATAAATAAGAATAAGGATTATAGGTCAAATGATCAAAACCAATATTTTATTACTTGATCAAAGCAATAGTGCGCCACACCTGATTTATTAAACAAGTTAATTTAATATTTGTTTTAATTGAGACAGTCGTACTCGTATTAGTAAGTATATTTAATTAACAGAATTAAAATTGCAAAGATTTGACAACAATAAATTACAAATTTTATTCACATTACCATCTGAACATAATAGATTTCTATAATAAATAGTCGTGTTTATTTATATACAGGAAAAATAAAATTAGTTAATGTATTTTCATCTATGTAGCATATCAGTGTCTTTATTAAAGATTGTTACGACTAAATTAGAAAAACATCACAATTTTATGGTTTTGTTCTAGGAACACCAAATTGGACTTAATAACATTTTTTTCAACAATTTTATATATATATGTCTTATGTATACAATAACAATTACAACATTGCTTATAGTCCTTACTTTTCATTGTTGATCCTGAATAGGAATATGAATACCAATTATCATAAATTATCACAAAGGCAACATATTTTTTAATATATTTATTTAAAACGCATAGTTCATTTTAATTTGAAGTACATTATTATTCCTGTTTCGACATTTAAACTTTTCAATCTGACAACATTGAGCATTTGATCATCACCAACCAATAATGCAGTTATTGCGATTCATGAACTGAATCATTTTAAAGAGTAGGGTCGCACTTTTCACAACCAGACAGACATACTCAAAAGTCTAGTATAGCTTTATTGGAAACGTTATTTATAGTTGAAAAAAAAGATTAAACAATATCTAACACGCAAAACAATGGCTAGAACAAAACGAATCAGCGCAGATCCCGGTAGATGATACATCTGTACCTATACAACACTACGTCTCTCCAACACATAACAACGATGGGTGACAGAGAAAGTCAGTGAAGGGAAAATAAATTATGAGACAACTTCCTAGGACACCATTCTGGCCAGGAAATCAAGTCACCAAAATGACGTGCATGATCTCCGATGCTCACTACCCAGTGGAAGTTCAGCTTGTGATCCGACAGGTAAAGCGCAGTTGAGCACAACGACTCAGATAACGAGGATATATTGGTCTTCCACATTTGGGATTTGCTTCCAATATACGTTGTCGACAACTTTATCACTACTTTAATATAGTGTTGTTTTGATGTCGTTGAAAAATACATTGTTTAAAAGTGTTTTTATAGTATTGTCAATAACTTTGTTAGTTAATTACCTTATAACAACCTATAAAAATAATCTTTTAAACAGAGATCTACATTAATATTAATTATAATCAATTATGATTTTGAGAATATAAATCTCGATTTTATAATTCAATACAATAACAAACCTATCATTATAATTAATATAAAATGTATACGAGAATCAGAAACATTTTTTAAATACTGAAGAATACAATTCATTTAGAAAATTATAATTTACATAAACAACTTATAACATTTTATAAAATTTATAAAGCGTCTATTTTTACAAGAATAAATTAATAATATTTAAATGTTGTTAAAATGTTCAATCTTCTTCGTAAATATATACAATATGTTAAATGTTACTTCATTGACATCCGATATCTGATAATTATAAAGCTATCTACATGATGATAATGGTACAGTGTCACTCAGGAAAATATTTACGTGCACATTATATATATAAAACCTCATAACTTTAATTGGTTTTTCCAACAAGGCAGAGGATGGAAAACATAACAATAATGATCTCATTTCTTAAAGATAATTAATTTATATATCCATAATAACACTTGACATATGTACACTTCTAAAACTAATACAATGCCAGCCTGACAATTGAGAAACAGTTATACCTGAGTCTTGACAACGTTCCATTCTGTGCTTTTGAAGCTGTCATGCGGGGCGTGATTAGCGAATCTGTAGGACGGAAAGCTCTGCTGAAGATAAAATAAATGAAAGTAGAAATATATTAATGAGGGAATAACAAAATGGTAAAGCTGCGGGAATAGGACATCACCTCCAACCGACACTTTACTTCCCCATAACATATGAAAGTAAATCATACACGCCATGTCTCTAATTAACTTGGGTATAGACTTAGATTTGTTAGTTCGGTAAAAAGGTTACTGGCAGCTAATACATCTCATTGGAGCCCCCTGGGGGGGGGTGGGGGTGTTGGGTGTAAACCACCCCCCATATCAAGTGCTCCTAGTTTTGATAAATGTTCGTCATTAATAGGTAAAATAACTTTTTTTAAGTTGACAAAAAAGTTAACTAACACATAAAAGAAAATAGAAAAAGAATTATAAATGTACTTGTTAGAGAAAAAAGGTACACAATTAATATAATATCTTTCGGAAAGGAAATATTAATTTAACAATAATAATATTATAAATATGAGCCGGAAAAGTAACAGCAACCTATGACTATATAGTGATTAATATTTCGTATTTATTGAAGATGTTTCGTGAGAAATCCTATATATTGATGTTTTATTGGCGAATACAGAAAATGTATCATTGGTTATGAGATTTATTGTTATAATGTGTGATTGTTATGTTTCGGAAAAATGATTAATTATGGTTATGTGAATACTTTACTTGTCAGCTAATTTTCAATTAAGATATTTCAATAGAATTCTGAAGAAAAGAGAAGAAAGAAGGAACGAAGATTTTTAAAAGTGTTTCATATAAATGTAATTTGTAATAATATATTTCATTTGTGCAATAGGCAAATTTAACAAGTTTGTTGACAGTTCTTTTTATTCAAGGTTAGTTAGGAAGTGCAATAGTTCCATAATAGTTAGAGATATATTTTTAAAAATTTAGATGAAGCAAATTTAATAAAATAACATATAAAATGGGTACCTCCTTAAATTTCATTAAATTAGTAGAGGAAAAACATTATATTATTATTTTTGAAGTCTCACTTTTTTGTTCCGCAGATAGTTCCGTTGGACCGCTAAATCAATTTAAATGATTAACTTTAAGTGCATCGTTTTAAGAAATATTAAAAATACAATACATTAATATATTTAGTATTTTTGCCAAAGAAGTATTGCTGATATAATTGAGTTTGAAAAATATAACACTTGGAGACGCTTCGTGACGCAAGCATTATAAAAAGCATGTGCTTGTTTAACGTAGTTTACAAAAAGTATAATAATTTTCTGTCATGTTAAACATATGTATTAAATTAATGATCTTGTATTTTAACATTTATTATGTTTTGGATCGCATATGATAATTTAATAAAATTGAATTGGGCCGGTTAGATAATAATTTAGTTAATAATATGATATCATACGTAGTTAGATATAAATAAATTGAATAAAAACCAGGTAATCAACACTACTTGTATATACTAATACAATTAACGTAATTAAGGTATTAAAAATATCAAAGTATATAAATTAACCAAAAATCAGATTCATACACACTGTAATAAATATATAATAAAACGAATTTTTGACCTATTTTTTTACACTCAACATACGGATAAATAAAAGTCAAAAGTTACAGCCATATGCGCAGCAATGGATCCTGCGCTCAATAGTAAACATTGGGAAGGGAACATGGAACACACATTAAATTGTACGAGCAGAAGGCCCATCATTGATGGCAAGCAACAGTTATATCAATGAAACTATACACAGATCAAACAGTGGCAGCACATATAACAGAAATCAATTATTTTAAACACGATAAAATTCTAAAGATGATGTGCCGCACATAAATGGTGGTCCCCATTGCTGATATTAGTATCTATCACAACAGAATAAATACACTGCAGAGATAATAAATTCAGTGTACTTTAACCATAAAGGATAGAAAAGAAACATTGTACTATATAACATATAATGTCTAGTCAAATCTAAGCGAAAATAAAATGTGAATACTACTACATATAAATTGTTCAGTAAAAGGAGTATTAAGTTAACAAAATGGAAAAATAAATCGATTATTTCATCAACTTGATTTGGATATTTATCATCTGAAGAAAGTCTGCCACTCTAACATTTTCATAAAACAGATATATTACGTTTATTATAACTTTTTATTGGCACACAAAAAAATAAAAGCACACTTAGGTTTATATGTAAAACGGACAGTAAAGTATAGCATTTTTAACCCTGGGTTTGTAAATTGATGAATAAAAGATAACGATAGATGATCAATTGGATAAAAAATAGATAATTAGAGTTACAACATTTATATTAAACAATATGGAAACATGAAAACTAAGTTTTCGCCAAATTAAGTTGTGATAACATTAAACAATATTTTCAAATTTAAAAAAGGCTCGACATTTCGAAAGTAAATCGTATTAAGTATTCCTTCACAAATTTTATAATAAAAAATACAGTCACATTTTTCACAAACAAATTATTAATTTAGTTTGGTTTAGATGTGCTTGGTCAGAAAACATTACAAACAATTCTTATCCTCATTTACCTTTATCAGATATCTCCAGAAATAAATGCATTAATTTAATGTATACAGTCAAACAATACATATATTATGCAACATCAGTTTCCATTTCTTTTCAATGTATTTTTTATTACACGTCCAAATTTATCGAAAAAAGTTTATTGATTTGCAATTTCGAACATTTGCATTTTGAAATATTACATTAAAATCAAAATCTATGTTTTAGAAAATGTACGATTAAATTTAATGCAGAACGCTTATTCTTATTAATTCGTAGAGGCGGTACGATCAATAATGAGTCAACTAGTTTTATGGCCATATGCTGCTAAACATATGTTGATACAATGATAAAAATCGATATTAGGATAAAATGTAATAAGTTGTCTTGATCTGTATCGTACAATTGATCGTCTAGCATAAATGTTTATAGATATGGATATCGGTATTTAAATATTTCAAATAAAAATAGTGGATCAGCATAATGTTTACGATTTTATTAATAGTTTGTATATTTAATACTAGCGGATGGATTAAGTGACTTTTGACTTCAAGTCATGATACAAAGATTCCCATTGGTATGGAAGTAACATAAACCTATATAAAAAATGTCATCCAAAGACACAAATGATTTTCGATTTTTATCCAACTATTACACATAATTATTCGTAATGGCCTCTGACAATGTAAATTTCCTCATCTATAATAAACTAGTAAAACTTCAAACCACAAATGACATCTTTCTGGTACATTTTAGAGGGCATACCTTCAAAAAGTGCTAAATTAGTCTAAAACAAAAAAAATGGTTATAGGGTGATCCATGAACAATCCTGCTACCTATTTGATAGATTGAGGGCATGTTTCTATCTTTGGATTTTTGAGGTGTAACATGCTTATTATTTGAAATACTCACTAAAACATAAATATTTAGACGTGTTAAATTTTGGGGAAATGTTTATGACGCCATACATAAACTTTAAAAAAAATCAATATTGTGCGTTTCCGTTTGTTGGTAATATCTTATATACCTCCAAAATGTTTGATAAAGGTTATATTTATTATTTAAAGTTTATATAGCTTACAAAATAAGCAAATTATATTATCAGTGGTCATTTTAAAAAGGTGTATATTTCGGACACATCACTTGTGTATTTAAAAGATTTTTTTACTATTGCCCTAGATGACTTCTATATAAGGCGAGCTTTGTAGCATGATTGGAAGTAAACACGTAAACACTATCTTTTTGCATTTCACATAAAAATAAGTTGGAAAAAATGTTGACTTATAATATCGATTTTTACTACAGTATTTTACAACGTTGATCTTATGGACAATATAACAGATGGATTAATTATCTGCCATTAATATATTCAAACATATTGTCACATGGGAATGGCCAAGTGATCAAGAGGCTTGCTTTGTACATGGTGAGGTTGTTGTCTCGGAACGTGTATGAATCTCCAGTCTCCAAATCAAACTCTCCCGTTCCTATAGTTATGAATTAAGTCTGAGTTAACGACTCTTGATGGATTCGTTTGATTTAATATATTTCGATATCTACGATTTATCAAATGTTTAATGTACTTTATTAAATAATATGAATGTTAAGAAGATACGCGTTTTGAATATAAGCTAACTAGGTTATAGATCTAAAATACAAAATATCTTATGAATGTTGACGATATTTAGCGTGTAATACATCCAAGTTGTGTGTATTCCCCCAGATTTTTAACAGTTAGAATGAAATTAATACGAATGGTAAAATGGGTGAGATAATTATGCATTATTATAGTATAGGGCTACTTGTAAATGTCAAATAGAGTAGGCCTAATCACATGTTTATGAAAGCAAATTATATACTACGATGAACTTTCTTTGATTGATTTATTATATAAATTCTTTAAATTCTTTGAATTTAAATTTGCGTATAAAATTAAACAAAAACTACAGTAATATACATTGCAATTTCAATCACATATATCTCAATTTATGTTATGAAAAATTGGTTAGTTTACTACAAAAAAAACATCCTTATGTGTTGAATTAAATAAACAATATGTTAAAATCAACAAACGAAATGTTATGAAGTTATCAATCCATCAATCTATGGTGGGAATTATTTCATTCCCTGAAAATTATCTTCGTTACAATTTATAAACTTGTATTTGACAGATTCGATTATTAAAAATAGAATGTCATTTTCATAACAAAAAAGATTGTTAATTAACTTTCACACAAACTGATAAAATAACATTTTGAATGATAGTCGGACTTATTTCGAAGACATCTAAAGGTGTAGTATAATTTATTAAAACCAAATCAAGCAAAAAATGTAAAGAAGCATGTCAATTGATTCAAAATTTAATTAATGCAATTTTTGTACTCTTGAATTGTGACAAGTTGTGTAGCGTATATTAAATAGTTTGATTTAAATATAATAATCACAGGATAAATATAGTATTTTTCGAGTCTTGCTTTTTCAATGGTTATATTTTTAATCTAATTAACAAAGAAAAATTGGTGCTTGAGAATGAGACAATGTGCAAGAGATTTACAGCTAATGGGACTATACAGTGAAATAGTGAAAAACCTTATTTCTTTGAAATTTCAAAATTACGTTCATCGTTGAAATGCATTTTTAATGCAACTTGAAAGTAATGTTTTATATATAAATGCTACAAGTCTCATATAATTAATATTATAAACAAAAGTATGTAATAAATTGTATGTGACACCTGTATCATATTATAAAAGTAGTATAAAAAGATGTACACTGTGCCATTTCGAAATTTTAGATTTGTTTAAGAAAAAATTAATTTAAAATTACATTTTAAATCAAAATTTATTCACCTAGTTCTAATTTAATTTACATATTGTTTTCAAACAAATTCCCATATGTGTCATTACCTGAAATATTGTTTTGCATGAATATTATTTCATGCCGTAATGTGCAGATACGAACAGACAGACGTACAATATTTAATAGTATGACAAAGAAAGAGGTGTGAAGTAGAAAAAATAGCAGTGTGTGAAAGGTAGGTAAACAGACGATGAACGGATACCTCGGTCGTCCTGATCCGAACTCGCACAGTTATTGGCTCTTCACTGCTCTCGTCATCACCACAATCCTCATCATCATCATCATCAACGTCGGCGTCATCGTTATCATTATCTTCCTCCTCATCCCTACTATAGACAATGTGATCAAGAGGACGCCTAGCAGCTGGAGTGGTTGCTGACAAACGAATCAACTGGTGTTTTGAATCTTCGCTCGTCGCAACCCCTTCTATCTCTAAATCATACTCATCAAAAAACTGATCCTCTTCTTCTTGATCAAGTAGGTGAACTTTTCCGCGGGCTGTCTACAAGCAATTGGACAATATCAGATGTTGATATTTTAGAATTAACAGATGCGTACTGATCGTATCTTGAACATGAAGAGATTTTGTATGTAAACGTTTATAGTAGTTGTAATCATTTGAAAATATAAACAAATAAAACAACGGACGTACCCACATAAAAAGTGAGTACTCAGTATTTAAAGTAGGTCTAATTTCGAAAATCTGTAAATTTGTTTCAATTTTGTTGTGTTGCCCCGGTAGAAGGTTTGCTTAAAAGAGAAAATTCAGGCGTAATAAATAATTTCGTGTTCTTGAGCCTTTACTTTTTAATTTATATTCATGCCAACACAAAATATTCACCGGAGTATTTAAAGTGCATTTTTTATTCAATATACTCAATGCATTTATTTATAGTATACAGAGAGAAAAAAATTATAAAAATTAAAAAATACACGTTGAATATTATATAATGTGTATATTAATTCCCTCTAAATTATATTCCCTCAATTATTTTCAAAATTATTTGTATTGAACTATACTTTGAAGTAATATTGAACCAAAGAGTAACTTAACGAGTGGTTTTAATTATATAATTTCTATCTATAAAAATATAGCGGTTTTATGTAGTAATATGTGTTTGTTTTCGAATGATACAATTAATAACACAATTATTCATGTTAAGATTTTTATTTAAAATTTAGAATAATATAAGTAATAATTATTTTTTAATTTATAAAAATTTACATTTAAAAATGTATATATGTTGTAATTTAGAGTAGTTTTATATGTAAGTGTTAGATAGATAAGGAAACTACGATATTTCGATCAATTATTAATATATAATCAATATTTAATAATATATACATATTAATCTGTAATTGTTAATAAATAATGTAATGAAAAGTATATTGTATATAAAATGTACAATTGTGTGTACAAATGTTTGAGTTCATCTATGTATAATAAAGCTATATTTATTATTTAAATTAATTTACATTCTGGTCTTCTTTCATTTTTTGCGATTCCAAACGCAGTTTCAATTAAGAGTATGTTTTATAATGTTTTGTATACATTATTTTGTAAATCATTATTTAAAAATCTGTCAGATTTAAGTTTAATTAGTAAACTAAACTGAATCACATAACATTAGAAATTGACCACCGGCCTAGTTTCAACATTATAATAGCTTATAAAAATTAATAGAGTAAAACATGGGATATCAAATAGACATAATTTCAGCATCAATTTTTCAATCGATTGACTAATCTAAAATCTATACAAGCTGATAAGATGAACATTTTCTTATTTATTTATGAAAAATATCTATTTTGATTTCCTTTTTATAATTTAAGTTAATGACGTGTTAAGTACAAAAATCAATAATCAAAACAATTTACAATAATTTAAACAATGGGAAGTATAATATTTAAGCAGATGAGGGACTATTAAAACTTCTATCTAGACCACTGATGACAAAAACCAAAGACCAAAAAAGTTGAATACTGATAAGTCAAATAGTAATTCTATAAATTTAATGTCGATATTATGGAAAAACCTATAAACGGAAACAGTGTATTTTCCACTTTGCCAACATAATAAATTATGTTTAATTATATTATATGCACATACCCTAACTTACTGTTTTTACCTACAAAATGTATTAAATTAACATATAACCAAAATTATTAAATCAGTGGTGTGATGGTAATTAAACTAATATAAAAAACATGCATATTTAAATTTAATATATATAAATAGATTTTTTTCTGATAGCTGATTATATGAATTTCTCTCCTGTAGCTTCTAATGTTAACAAACACCACAAATTAATTGAAGATTTCAGCAATATTCGGAACGTTAAGATTGCTTAGCGATACGCTGAATTTGATTTTGAGCTAATTAAGTTATATATACAGATCCACAACGGAAATAAAACGAATGAACATTTTTAAGGAGATATAATGGTGGAAAACCACCGAAGAATTTTGACAGTGATAAATGTTAAAGAAAATTGGAAGGAAAGTTCATAAATCATCGTTTTAGTGCAGGACAAGTCTTCTGGTAAAATATTACACATGTAATTATAACATTACCGTTAATATTCAATGTTTTCATAAGGACGACTTCAAAGGAAAACTTATGATACTAAAGTACCTACCACCCCTTCTGTTTCCTAATCTTACTGCGGTAAAATACATTATACATCATATTTAACAGCAAAGAATCAATTCATGTAGCAATTTCGTCGCCAACAACGTTTTAGAATAACTAAGACTGATACTTGATAAGGTGTTTGGTCTATGGCACAACCAGTTATAGAGGGTGAAAGGTGTTCCTTTTCCTGGCTTCTTAATCAGTCAGCCGGCTTGGCATGAACGTCAAACGTCAGTCGAGAAAGACGAAATTATTTTGACATGTACGCTTACGTTGGTGGTAACCTTACAATGTCGGGAGACAGCTACTAAATTAGCTATGTATCAATATATTTGCATGTGAGACAAACCGGAAACATTTGTTTAGAGTGTTTTACATGTCTCAAATTAGAACAGTTAAGTTACGTTTAAAGAACATATTTTACATTTAAATTTTAAAATAACAATGTTTGTTGTGGATAAATAAAGACAAGTAATGTCACTGTGAGGAATGCAAAAGAAAAACCACATTAAACTTTACATTTTATTGTGGTTTTTCTTTTGCAATATTTGTTGTTATGTATCCACTTTTGTAATACAACTAATTCAAATTCGATATTAATATATATAATAAACATGTTTAAAAAAACCATCAATGTATATTAATCGAACTTTTCTAAAGGATAATAATTCTTATCGAATAAAGGATTAAGTACAAAATTGCATTAACATATTTTAACAATGAATTAATTTAATATTGAATTCTTAATACGCCGATAAATTATAGAAACATTTTAGTTAACATAGTCATAGATAGAAATAACTCAACAAGATTTATTTAATAATAATTTATAATTTATAATATTATTTTATGTTATAACGCACAATTTTTTTGTTTTGTTATTCATTAATGTTGATAATCAACTTTTTTAATCATAGTATTCAATAATAATATAATTTCTTGCTATATTTTTGTGAAAATATCAATTATATTTCTTATATATAAATAAAAAAATAAAATTCAATGACATGAATTTCTGCTACTTGTACTACCGGGTAGTCAAAGATATATTATATATAGTAGAAATGTGTACGATATAAAAACATATACTTCCCTAATGGGGTCTTTTAAAACGTCCAATGTCCAAATTATACTGAACATTTTTTAAACCTTTTTAATATTTTAATAATATACTAATATATGATATGTACTTTAGTGTATCACTGATATAGAAAAAACAATATAATTTATGAAAATCAACAATAATGTGGAAAAAACGTTGTCTAATTTAATTGTAATATATATTTATTAGTTAATAGCATGAGATAAACAGTTATATTTAATTTCCAGTTATTATTCATCCTTTACGAAATACATACATTTATAAAAACTATTTCCAATTCACAACCTGTTAGTGTCCCAAACAGCAACGGATAAAAAAAAGCCTTACACAAAGTATAAAACCAAGCAGAATTTTTAAAAATTACTAGAATTAATAAATATAATAGCAATTAAGAATTAAATAAAGTTTTTTGTTTTTTTAATAAAGTTATCTATGGTATCTATGGTAAACATTAATTTACGAAGCTGTATTAATAGTATTTCAAATTAATTGTTACAGTCAAAATAAATAAACAAAATGACACATATAGCAAAATTTTAATTTCAAACAACACGCTTTTTGGAAGATAATCAGTTTTGATATTTCAAAAAAGTTTATTTTTTCCTTAAAATTTGTGAAATTCTGAAAAAATACGTCTTCCCTTAATAAAAATTTTTTCTAATAAAATATGTGTTTTTAAGAAGAAATTTACTAATAAAAAAACACGTTCATATATAAAACTAAAGGTTTACAAAAAAGTAAATTTCCGATTTATTGTGGGGATCATTTTAATTAAAATACATATTTCACTGTGGTAACCCTTCCAGTTGAAAAACCAGAAATATATGTTTACTGGGGAAAGATTATTTAAATTCAAGTTAATTAGATATTTAAAACATATACATATTGTATATATGACAAATCCCTGTCAATCAATGTAAACCATGTTTATCTGATTTCTATCAATTAATTATTGGCTAGTATATCCTTGGTATTGATACATTATAAGTCAGTCATATAAGCATATGTAGGTACCTAAATTGCACAAGTAAGTGAATTTAACCTTTCCTGCCCCAAACAATCTTCTACTTATCCTTATTCACAGTTCTGGTTAACTCTTAAACTGAGCATCCAGGCCTCCCAATAAACAGTAAATACAAATATTTTATTTAAAAGTAAATAACAAACTACAGAAATCACATCCTCAAAACAAAACTGTCCTTCAGTTGCATATGTTATCAAAACTGTGAATATTCAACGCAACATTGACTTAGCAACTATTGTAAAACATAATTTTAATTAAATTAATTAATCAATTTTATTATTACATATTTATGAATATTTCGTGTGCATTACTATTAATTGTGTATTAATTATATGTGCATTACTATTAATAAAAAATATTGTCTGAACATTTCAAGTGATCTAATATATTAGATAACAACAGTGTACAGCACTATAAAATTTATTTTTTTAAATATTACACTTAACTTTAATTCATTATAACAATGTATGTAACAAACTTTTTTTATAGTCTAAACAAATTACTTGATGATAAAATATTTTAGAGATGAAACAAGTAATTTCAAATCAATTTAATATTGAATTTTATATACTTTTATTTAATTTTTTTAATATCTATAATAAAAAATGAGTAAGGATGAAATATTTTATTACATATTTTATAAAAATAACGTCTTTATTTAGTCGATGAAATACATAAAGCTTGATACAATATTTAATGCTCAAAATGATAATATTTAATGATAATATAAAATAATATATAATTCAATATTATCTTAAATTGCCAAACCGAAAACAAATAATTTCAATTTTTAATTTTTTTAATAAAAATCATTGTTAATTATTATTTAACATAATTTTATTTTTATTATTATTTCATTTCGTTAAAATTTGACTAATTATTATATTTCATCTTGAAACTAATTGAGAATATTAAACTAAAAACCACAAAGAACACAACAAGTACAAGGTTAACCGTTGTAGCATGTATAATGTGTTATTTGTATAGTTAAATAAATATAATTACTTTATAAGGATATAATAGATTTAACAATTATTGTTAAAACGAATAGATCAGTAACCAGTAATCAACATTAAAATGCCATGTGTTACTCAAGAACCTCTGGTTTCCTGGTTTCCTGTATTCTATATATTCTACTTCCCTCAAACAAAACAATTTTTTTATTAAAAAAACAAATTTTAACACAAGAGAAGGGTTTGGCAAGTTTGTTTCCTGTCATGTTCATTTCATTACGTATACTTTCACTTTCTTAAAGTCGACGTTGAAGCACTTGAAACAATTCATATATACGTTCAGAGACATACAAATTGATATGAACTTTCTCTTATACAATTAATTGCATATTTAAAGAAGTCAGTACACACTAGCATACATAACCCGCAAATCAGACTAGATTTGTTCAGTAAACATGAAACAATACGACAGATTGTCATTTCTAAATGTATAATATTAGACTGTTGCGTATTTGGTTTTAACATTCGAATGTACATGAAACCGTTATTCAAAAAAACAGATTTTTTAATTCAAATTTTTTATAATTGAAATTAAAAATTTCACTTTGGAGAAGACCATCTTTTGAATAAAAATTAAACAACATGTGTTTTAAACAAAAACCGATTAGTAAGTAACTAACCGCAAATCAATAACGTAACATAATTTTAATGGATTTTTTAATATGTGAAATCAATTAAAAGACGTTTGGTCGATAAGTATTTTTAATAATCATTTAATATATATGCCTAAATAATTATGAAAGTATTCACATTATCAAACTTTGTTTACAAACTAACCTTATATTGTTATGTCTTATTAGTTAATAATATCCACTTCTATCCTTTTTAAAGAGTATTATTACTAACAATAACTTGTGTTTGCAACGAAAAACAAAGTTTCAAAATATTAGTTAAAATAAAAATGAATAATGTCTTAACATTTTTTAAACAAATTACTTTTAAACGCATTAAAATTTCTATATTTTTAGAAACAAACTATACATTCAACTGGAACAACCACACCGATTCATATAATTCATAAAAATTAAAGTGAAAAAATATCGAACAATTTTTATAAAGACTAAAACTAAAACGATAAAATACTCGAATGGCCAGCTGCTGGTCAAACTTGCGGTCATGTCATCTTAATGGCTTCGAAAGGTCTCTTATAACCAGCTGTCGAAAATAATACCAGATTCAACTATAATCAACCAGGCAACTCTTGATCTTTTTTAATCTGCCAGTTAAGCCAATATCGAAATTTACACAAGAAAAGAGATACCTAAAATCCACTTAACAAAAAAATTTCTCAAGGACTAACGGAGAAAGTTTTTTCAGTTCAGCGAAACTTACAGTTAAATAAACAAAGATTATAATAAATCAATTTAGTTGTCTTCCGGCCACATAAACTCTCTGGGAGACATACTTGGTAAGCCTTTTACAGAAAGTAAGTTGTATATAATAAATAAAACTTACTACTGCATTATAATTAGAAATAGAATTTTAGAAGAATTTATTATTTCAACGAAAAAATATCAATATTAAAAGGTAAAGAAATCGAATACAAATTTTAACTAAATTAATTAATAGAAATTAAATATAATTTTTAATTTTTATACAATTTTAGAATTAATCAAGGATTATAGTTAAATAATAATTACATATTAATAATTATTTACTGTTTATAAGTTTTTAATAATTGGTAATATTTCTGTCACTCTATATAAACCTTAATAGAAGCTAGTTAACAGCGAGTGCAAAACAAAAGCTTGTATATTCAAAATTCAGCTGATAATTATTTTTCTAAGCAAGAACTTATAATCTCCAATTTTGTTAAAAACTCATGGTCGTTGCTCCTTTCAAAAACTCGAATTTGATTCTTCCGTAAAAACAATAAATCCACAGTTTCTTTTGTCAAAGATTTACTGTTTCTACTATTCAAAACTCATTATCGTTTCATCCCTTTAAATCCCATATCATTATTTATTTTAATTTGCAATGTTTTATTATAAAAAAATACTTTAACCTTAATCATGTTTAATTTCTCCTAAAATTCCTTAAGTTTCTTAAATAAAATATGTACGTCAGTTGATAATAAATCGATGAATAAGGCATTTTTAACTAATCATATTTGATTAGAGATTACGGTTGTACCACTAATATCAACATGAAATCGCGAAGTCTTTACGAAAAATATTCCGAATATCGCAATTTATTAAGTAAATCTGAAAAATATGTAGGCCTACATTTTATGTGGGAAAATATGATCTACATTATAAGACTCTATTTACATAAAAAGTACATACAAGTATCCAGCATGAGAATAGAAATTGAGTCTACAAGAGAAACATTCTAACGTGTTGCACTATATCTCTTCTTGCCTCCTCTGTTCTTCCCCCACTTGTTAGTTCTCATTCCGAGAAAATCAGTTATTCAATTTGGTGGCGAGGGTAGGGAGGGCAAGGAGCAAGTCAATGCAAAAAGCGTCTAATATGGGACAATCTATTATTTTTCACAGGCTATGGAAGCATGCCTGCCCCTGGAGAAATCATGCGAATGAGGCATGCATCCAGCCAGCAAGATTGCATGGAGTTTATGTATATGAGACATACAATCGGCAGAATGGTGAATATTGTTATGCTAGCCACGGATATTGTTTATGATAAGTTGGTCTACCTCGACTAAATTCAACATTGTCTCATATTTAGCAGACTTCCGTCAAAAGAACCGCGTTCAAGGATTGCTCAGTGACTGAGTCCACATTTTTATATGGCTTCCTTGATGCCAAATTCAAATAAAAACAGTGCTGTAGTGGAGAGGTAACGCGGCATAACGCTGTAATGCTTCCTAAAAGTTTGGGAAGACAGCGTTATATTTCCTAACTATTTTTTTAAGTATTATATACATTTTTACGTAGGTATTATATATAGGTTTATAAATTCATTATAGCTTTAGTGTTAACCCTTCTTACAAATGTACAACTACGGCACAGAATAAAAAGTATTTATAGTATGCAAACTATGTATAAAATAAATACGATAAAAAGTTTAAGGATTTAAATTAGAATAAATATATATAATTTAAGATGGACGTTACTAAAAATAAATCAGCTACATGTTTTTAAAAATGAGTTGTATGTTGTATAATGACATCATAAGCATTACATTTTTTGAAAGGGGAGGTCCCAAGATTGCTTGGCGCACATACTTAACATTAACCATGTCAGGCAGTAATAAAATACTAGTCTATTTCTTAAGAAAATTGTCCCAAAAAGGGCGCCAACTTCTACTAGTAAAGGGGGAACCCCTCTGTATCCGCCAATGAAGTGAGTTAGGCAGACTACAGTGCTGTTACATAATTTATTATAATAACATACAGAAATAAGCAATGTTTAGTTTAGCGAGCATATAAAACAAAACTAAATGATAAACAGTGTATTGTTGTGACATAATGATATTTACATGTTAAATTATACTACTAGACAGATACTACTTTATCATAAAAGTGGACGGTAACAATGGTTATATATTACTTGTTTGTTATACATTTCAAGTAATATGCAATGTATTATATATTATTATATTTATGATTATAATTAATACAGTGAAATGTAATAATTACTAATCCTTTACTAGCAGTTCATCCAGGAAAGAAACGATTTGTTAACACTTTTTTCAAAAGCAGATGGGCAGCCTCAATTTAAAACAGGAATTTCAATATTAAACAATATGGGGAGATAGTTAAGCTTTCAAATACATCTCATTTCTCCACACTTAAATCTTGTCAGTTATTGATTACAAGGGTACTATTTAACTTTCTTCACCAAGACAAATATATTGCAAAATATCCATATTACTTTACCATTATATATTTTTTTATTTAAAAATATTATAGTTAGGTACATCCAGATATCCTAACGTTTATTTAAATAATAGTTAAATACCTTTCTGTTAGATATTTAGCAATTTCATTTTTACAAAATTCACATTAATAATTATATATTAATAAATAATACATACAACATATTTTAGGCTATCTCTATATTATATAAGTGCTGTATGTGAAACATGTTCATTTTTATAAATCAATATTTGGACTTTAAATAATAGTTACCTAGTTTCCCATTAGACGCGTTAGTCATATTACCGTAACAAAATATTGTAGATATTAATAACATGTACATACAATATAACTTAAGGCCGTAAACAAATAGTGTGGAACAGCTGGAAGATATTAACTGAAGGTCGGTACAAATTAATTAGGTAAAACGTGAGAAAGCAATAAACTAGGAAAGTTTAAATACATTTCGATAGATATTAGAATTATAGCTAGTGTCAACATAAAAACAAGCCATTAAATTCACAGAGTAGATAGCAAAATTATTGCACAAGTCGCGCCAGTAAAGTGAATAATAAAATGTAATGTACTTGGATGCACCCGAAGACATTGCCAAATTAACTTAAGTCATCAGAAGTTTATAGATTTATACTCTTTACTACAATTGACTCTTTTACAAATATTTCAAATAATTTTAAATCAATAACAGAATAATAGAAAGCATTGTTCCATAAATAAGTCAATAATATATCAGTAACTTCTTATTTTTAAACAAAAACAGCGAAAACATTAGTGTTGCTTCCGTTTTTTTTATCTTCATGACATCAAGGAACAGCATAGAGAATGGTGACGTCTGACAAAAATGACCGAATATGTATCAATAGGTATGGAATGTAATTTCGTTTATTACTAATTTTTATTCAAGGTAGAGAAAGTAAATTTAGTTTAAAAATCAATGACTTCAATTCAAATATTGACTCTACCAATACTTGGTTGGTTCATTGTTGTATAATGTGTCAGTACAAACCTTTGATGACGTTATTATTTCGACCATTCTTTGTTGGCATTTGTGAAATAAAAGAGTATACAATTAAGGGAATTGGTGTTCCATCTGAGTATTTCAAGTGTTTTAATTTTTCTTTCATAATGTTCTAAATGTTTGACAAAAATATTCTTTATAACGTTCCAAAAGTGTTATTACAAAGCGTTACAAAAGTGTTCCAAAGATTTCCGTCATAGTTTTCCAAAAATATCTCAAAGTATTCCTTTAATAGCGATTCAAAATTGTACCTTAAAAGTTCTTTTATAGTGTATTAAATGTTCCAAAAAAAGGTTTACATGGTATTCCAAAAGTGTTCCATGTGATCCTTGATAGTATTCCAAAATTATGATGTGCCTAAATAACTCAACTGTATAGGAATAGCGATGTCTAAGAAAGTCTTATTTTGTTTACGATTTCAAATATATAAATGAATTATCATTTTAACTAACTCGACACAGCTCCTACTTTGTTTAAAATGTCCTTTATTTCATGTACAATTATAACCACAATTATTCCAAAAGTTATATTTCACGCGGGTCCTATACCTATACATAATCAATATTGATAGTTATTAACCTGTACTATTTCAAGCTGTTTAGGCTTTAACCAGAATAACTATGTACAATATTTAAAAAATTGTTATTGGAAAAATACAAAGCAAGATTTAGACATAGCTTTTATAAATATAACTCCTTTTTTCGTTCGTGTTATAAATATATATTAATCACTTAAAAACTAACTTATAATGGCATATTTATCTTTTTATAACATAAAAGTATAGATCAAAATAAATATTATTATAACATATAATATGTATAGGGTATATTGAAAGAAAATAGATAAAGTTGTGTATTTAGTATCCAAAAGTACATTTTGAAAATAATATATAGATGATGGTACAATACATAAATTGATTTACATGTCATTTTACGTATGGCTGCATTTAACAGATACACTTATTCAGATCGCTTCAAATATTACAAAATCGGTTTGCGTTGTTACTATATATATATATATATATATATACCCATACAAAAGAGCCCACATCATATGGACAAGAAACAGTTTGTTATATTTCAATTTTTTGACATTTTTGTGTAGATAATATGCTAGATATTTTAAATATTTATATAAGTATTAGTATTAATCAGTACCCAATATTGAAAACTATATTAAATTGAGAACATATTTTAGGAAGTCACTGAATAGTGGAAGTTAATGTTCTAATTAACCCTGACTCAAGTCAATTTTGGAATTAAATTGAGAAACACGTATAAAATTTTAAAATTTAAATTAATAATTTGATAATTTAAACTAAAACCAAAACGCATATTTGCATCATTTGTAATATGGATCTATAAACGTCACAAACCGGTAAATTACATAGGACAGTTTAAATTCTCGTATTATTTAGACACTTAAGAGTTATAACAAATGTAATACAATACATTTTGTTTAAAATTTGGCTATGAAAATAGAAAATTAACTAATATACTGATAGGTATGACTTATAACAATATCAATTTTTTTATAAAATTATATACATTCATCAGAAACTCACCAATTATGCATGCAGACCTATATTTTGTATATTTTGTTATTTTTAGTTGTTGGTTTCTATTATTTAAATTAGTTAACATTTTGGTTCGGTTTTCCTTCTCGTATTTTTGATAAAGGAAAGAAATGTCCTCCATTATCGATAGAGACATTTTATACAATTGCAAAAGAACCCGTTGTAGTGGACAGTGTAGACAATAAGAGGATATCGTATGAATATGGACATATCTATTTTATATATTTCAATTTAATTATACTAAACTAAGTTATATTATAATAACTAAAAACCTTTATATTCGAACAAAATATTTATTAAATTAGTTGAAATTCAAATCCTGGAAATATCAAAGATGAAAAAATAAAATAATTTCCTATTGAATTTTACATTTTAGTTTTAATGTCTCGCCATAATGTGCATTATATATTACTCTGTGTATATATAATGCATTCAAAAGTTATAATACATCTCTACAACACATATTCATTCTAGCAGAAATAGCTTAAAAAATAATTAGTCAAATGGATAACAAGATATGTCTTCTAGATTTCAATGTAATATTAGGACTATACAAAATGGAAAAAGTGATTTAATTGATGGTAAAGAAGTATGCCCAAGAGAACAGGCCAAGAAATAGATATCATATATACTACAAATTTTAATTAAACATAAAATATGCTAACAGAAAACTAAGGGGAGAAAGTTATATGTATATATATATAATGTCCTAATTTGCAGTTGGATATATGTATAAGCAACATGATAGATCTGTGGTATGTTTGGGTGTGTGCACAAACGTGCCATCCTTTTATGTGCAATATTATAATAAAAAGATGAAACCGTAAGTTAAAAGGATATAAGTAAATAAATTAAGATATATTCCAATGAAAAGCAGTAACTGTCATGCACATATAAGCAGTTGTGCCCTGTTTATAAAAATAGGACAGAAATTAAGCGCATCAGCAGAAAAAATGTGAGGAACAAATCAGTTATACTTGTACATGGCTAAACCTTATGTATTATAAGTACGTATATATTCCTTTAATTTGTAAACACCCTTTCAAACAGGGCAATATGCCCTTCAGACATGATATAACATGTTGATTGCCATTGAAGCTTCTTCTGAGAGCAGAATAATATCTGATAAGGAGGGTAGGGGGGAGGGGGTTCCCTTGACGAGGTTGGGTTCCCTTGGCACCGCTTATTTATGCGAGAAAACTATAGCTCACCCTATACTTATTTTAACCTTAAGTATATATAATATAGCGCATTAGAGGAAGAAAAATTAAATTTCCCTCTGGCTGAATTCTCCAGGTATATTCAAATATTTAATTTAAATGGTTTTTAGATCTATAATGGATAAAAAACAGTTTACATTGTTTAGATATCCGTTTCGCTTATGAAAACCTTGTATTAACTTAATGCAAAAAACAGACTCATTAACTAAATGAATTATATACAACATTATATTGCAATCTGTGAAATTATATTACTAAATTTATATTTAAAAAAACGTTCTCATGAATGATTATTTTCGACAAATGTTTCGTCGTTCAAATAAATATACAACAGATTGTTTGGAAAACCTTTGAGAGTTATAATTGTATTTTGTTTTAAATTTATAATATAAAAACCTTTATTAATAATACTGATGTCTTCAATTGACAAGAAATATAAATTTATTCAGTGTTTATGCTATGATTCAACTTCAATGGATCATCTAATCATATATTCTTAAATGATCGGTTTTTGTTACTACATTTTATTTTAATATATAATATAGTAAATAGTTTAGTCTATAAAATTTAGAATTTATATAAAAAATAGCCCCCTCTAAGAAATTGTATATACACAATATAAATGTTTCGCATTCGTTATATGTCTATTTCTTATATCTTCAAACTTTATTTTATAAAAAGTCATGTTTCACAATTACCATTTAATTAAATTAACTTCGAGAAAATTGTTTAATTTTAATAGACAAAAATATACTTCACAGATATTAATTTTTTATTTTTTTAATTACTGTATTTATAAAATCCATAAGATTTCACATAATATCATTTAATCTTCAAAAATATATCTATTTCACAGTCTGTTTGTTATCAAATGATAATAAAATTATTTTTATTTTTATTTGCAATTTCATAATTGAAATTAACTTCAAATTATTTCAGTAAAATTCAAAATGAAATATATATTTTTATAATGCACAATTATTAATTATATAGTTATAAAATATAAAATAATATAAGAAATGCACAAAAATACATAATAATTTCATAAACTAAATCTATGTTTGAAAAATATGTCGCGGAATGCTAGATTTTATCAAGTATAATAATATATATTAATCAGATTTTTGTTTGAAAAGAAAATACCAGAGGTTAAATACACCAATGAATCATATTTGTAATTAAAATTTCAATTTATGGATTGGAGAAGTTGTGAATATAAATATTTGAAGAAATATGTGGCGCATTGCCCATTATTAAAATTTCGATGAAAAGTTTTCGTTATAATTATCCAGCTTTTACAACTATTAATAAGTAAATATACAAATATATAGACGTACTATTGTACTAAAGAGATCCAATAATATCGAAAGCGCTCTAGTACAAATGATCAAACTATATAAAATTCAAATTATACATCACAAATATAATTTTATTATAAATTACACCTGTGTTTGGCCTTCGTATTTTACTCCGTGTATTTTTAATTGGCATCAATATTATAATGTAGATGGTTAAACAATGCTGTTAAACATTTCACAGTTTATATGACACAAAGATTATAAATACTCAAATGTAAATGTTTAAAAACATTTTTTTCTCGATTTTATATGTCAACAGATTTCACACTAGTCTTTAACAAATATGATGTTATTGATGAGATACAACAGTCCTAATATGCCTCAGTTAAATTTTACATACTGTACAATATATTTCTCCTAGAAATAATTTAGTACATATGTATTAGTAGATTATGTTCTGCATGTTTTAGTATGCTTTTAAAGTACGTTATGTTTTTATGAAAAGTAGGTAGCTTATGATACATTTTAGGATACTCCAATTTCTTTTCGTATATTGCTGAACTTAACACCATCTACCGTGAAAATTATGTAAAGTTAATCTGTGTATAGCAGTTAATTAAAGCTAAAATTAATTTTTATTGGTACAGATGTAAAAAATATATTTTGACAGATACAAGTTTATGTTTGTTAATAATAGCTGGAATAGAATTAAAATATACAAAAAATTCTATAAACAGTTTAAGTGTGTTAAAATTAAGTAAATGTTTATTGTAATTGGCTGTTTAATATAACAAAGTCTTGACATATTAATTAGTATCGATTACTTTACAGGTTAGCCTAAAATCAGATTGATTTAAATAATGAAATCGCTTTGTTATCTATAATGTATAATAAGAAGTCGCACACGTTCTATGTTATACAGACATCTGGCACAACACGCTGATTAACTTAAATACATAATTATGGTGTTCATCATATAGCCTTTAAAACGTTAAATAATTTCAATGTTAACCCCAATTATTCTTTTAATTTCCTGCAGATAATAATATAGTATTTGTGTTTCGGTTGCTATGACTTAATTTATATTAAGTTAAGTATAGGGGATGTGTCTGTAATTATTAAAATTGATCAAAGGTATTCTATTGACCATAAAAGAAAATTAATCTTTTTTGGAAATAAAGTGTATTACAGTTGAACATGTTGATTTCAGCGGGAATTCTGACTAAGTCGAGTGAAAATCGTATTAATAAAAAACGTATTGCTCCGCTATCGCCAGTTAATTTCAATAGCACAAATGTGCAAATTTCTATAATCCTTTAGGTTTATCTCTAAGTAAAATCATATATTTTACCCCATGAAATCCTAAAATGCTAAAGTTTCACAATATAAAATACTAAAGTTTAAGCCCCATAAACCCCACAGGTTATGTGTGTTAAACTTTAAAATCTTATGGAGTCAATCTTTAGAATTTTTTAGGGTTAAACATCAAGATTTTGCCTTAGTTATAAAGTCTAAGAGAATATATGAATTTTCACATTGGTGCTATTGAATATTATTAAAATAATATATTATTGATTACTACCAATAGCATATATCTGATTATGTTATTAAGGATTGAAGTCGCACTCTATATTCTTGAATTAATTGGAATTACTACTATAATCAATCATATCGGTCATTGTATTCCTGCTGTGTACTACATTAGAAAATGAATATTTATCGATTACTACCAATAACATACTTCTGAACAATGTTTAGTCGGAAACGACCAAACCTTGTTATAATCGACATATTATAAAGTGTCATAGCAAATAATAAACAAATACTAGATTCTCATTGACTAGAAAAAATTAATACTTGGCGACAAAATTTTAATAAGGGGGGAAAATGCCCCTTCTATTTTAAGCCAAAAAGCATGTGCCAGACATCTGTATTACATACTACTTACGCAGTAAATCCCGTAACTAAAGATTTGACCAAATAATTGTATAATCACTGATTCTGTAGTTAATCAATAGACAAGTAGCGTGATAAAACTTGATGAAAGCAAATTAATCCTAAAGGGACGTTGTAATGATCATGGTATAAATGAGGCTGTACCTTGCTCTGCCAATTTAAGAACAACATCTGGAATAATTCACAGAATACATAATTTGTTAACTGTTTGTCGTAACCTTCAGTAAAAAATTTTAAAATGACAACTAAAATAAGGTCCCTTTTATACATCTTCTAGGAACTTATTGGTATAAATTGTGACTATTTTAAGATATAAATGCTATTTTCATTTTCACAAATTTCATATAGTCAAATGTTCCATTAATTCTTTATATATATATATATAATAACTCATAATGCAAACTATAATAGTACATCAGTCCTTCTTTCGTAAACATATAAATGGTAGATTGACATAACGATTTCACACCTAATATTTAAGATATTGTTATTCATTAATCATAAAGTAAATTTAAGTCCAAACGTACTTTTCTCAGCTAACTTAAATTATGTTATCACTTCTAAAATATTAGGAAATAAAAATGCGATTATTAAATACTTTATTCGTTAAAATTACTTGATTATATACGTGATGCAGTGTTTTCAATATAAAGTTTTAGTAATCATAAAGTGCTGTTATTAAGAAAAATATTTTAAATATAATAATTAATTTATAGTGATTTCTAATATTTTGGTAAACTTTACATTATATATAGTCACGAGGTGCCTGCTATACATTGACACTATTTAGATTGTATTTTATTATTTATTAAATAAGGAAATTATTTTAAGCAATTTTAGAAACAGGAAATGGGTAAAGAATTTATAACTAATTCAGATGTTTCAATATGTAACTTTCGACTATATAAAGATATTGACAGTTCTACAGAATGTCGCATGAGTAATATATCGACTTTTTTTAAATACGATTTTATGTAGATGAAAATTTCACAATTAATTCCAACATAGCAACTAAAATCCTTAAATATTACGATATAAAAAACCACCAGTGACTCTTTCAAGAAACCTTTAAACCCTATTAAGAAGAGGGGAGGACAACAACACCCACATTCTGGTGAAATATTCATCTCACACTTTAGCACCCTTGCCCTGATTTCACTCGTATACAGTGTGTGTATCTATCCATTAGACCAGTCACGTCGAGGGAAAGTGGACACTGTCACTGAACATATTATTGTCAAGACACAACCATCGGCAGTGGTAACAAATATTGCCCATCCTTCCCGACGTTACGGGGCTGCACACTCCCGCGATAGTCGACTTCTGGATGACACAATTATCTGACTGACAGACTGAGAAGAGGATAGTCAGTGGGACACCATATCTTATTTAATATCTCCTACAATCTCCATGTCTGTAAGTATAGTATATGGGTGGGTGACAAGAAGTGAAATCTCAACTGGTTGAACTAGTTCGAGTGTAAACAACACCGTTCAATGTTTGCCTTTCATCATTGTTTCCTATCCACCACCGGCTACTTTGAATCTGGACGAATCCACTGGATGAAAGCTCTAGGGGTTCATGGAGTTACTAAGTTAAACATTATATAATGAAAAGGAAAAAAAGAAATCTCTGGCAATTGTGACAATTTCAACTCAATATGTAAATTTGATTTCAAAGTATGACGTAACGAACTGGTACAATTGTTTTGATATGATTTCAGCTATGAACATAGTTTTTAATATAATACTTTTGTAATCAACAATTATCATTAAAAAATTACATATCAATAAATTTTAATATTAATTAATAAATTTATCATGAAAAATGTAAAACACGTGAGTATTTAGGTTTTTTATGGGTTAATCATCAGCTTTACTATTTCATCTGGGAAACAGAAATTTTGAAATATACACATTTAATTTCATTTTATATATTGCCGTGGTATCGATTTTAAGTTGAAAAGGGGTTCTAGGGTTAATAGCTGGCGTCACTGGTTTGACGATCTGTATATTTGGCGGTAAATAAAGCAAACAGAATTTATCTCTAATTAAAACGTCGTTGATATAATAATTTCCGCAGAATTTAGCTTATTGACATAACTAACACACTATATTGGTGAGTGTATCAATTATTGTAAATATGTATAAATACAATAAACAACAACTGACAAAAAGGAAAACACCAGTAAGATGCAGGTAAAAACGGTCAACATAAGTGAAGTATGGGTATGGTCATCCGAAGCAAGAGCACATTATTTGATCAACAGCAGAAAAAGAAAGAAAAAATATGTACAAATTATCTAGAAAATAAATTAAGTATGTACATCCTTAAATTGTTTCAACATTTGCAGTGCATTATATTATGGCAATGTGGATTGGTAATATTGTAATATCATTCTCAGTCATGTTGTTGTATCATTCTCAGTCATATTGTTATATAATTTTCAGTCATATTGTTATATAATTCTCAGTCATATTGTTTTATAATTCTCAGTCATGTTGTTATAGCATTCTCAGTCATGTTGTTATAGCATTCTCAGTCATGTTGTTATAGCATTCTCAGTCATGTTGTTATTGCATTCTCAGTCATGTTGTTATTGCATTCTCAGTCATATTATTGTATCATTCTCAGTCATGTTGTCGTATAATTCTCAGTCATATTGTTATATAATTCTCAGTCATGTTGTTATATCATTCTCAGTCATATTGTTATATAATTCTCAGTCATGTTGTTATTGCATTCTCAGTCATATTATTGTATCATTCTCAGTCATATTATTGTATCATTCTCAGTCATATTGTTGTATCATTCTCAGTCATTTTGTTGTATCATTCTCAGCCATAGTGTTGTATCATTCTCAGTCATATTGTTGTATCATTCTCAGTCATTTTGTTGTATCATTCTCAGCCATAGTGTTGTATCATTCTCAGTCATATTGTTGTATCATTCTCAGTCATTTTGTTGTATCATTCTCAGCCATAGTGTTGTATCA
>JAUZND010004233.1:0-11810 GCA_034780555.1 Coelogynopora nodosa
TTATTTCTGATTTATTTCTTTTCTTTCTATCTGGTGAGCTGATTTTGCCTGATTGATGGTTCCAATCAATTTTATCATAAACTCCAGTTAGGAAAATAACCATATATGTTATATATCGACCCATATACAATATGCTATAACTTTTGATAAATGTAACCAATTGACTTGATTCTTTTGCATTTCATTCCGAATCACAATATCTATATATGTTTGTATGGGTGAATTAGCTTAAACTGAATTTAAAAATGTCAACATTAAAGGATTCATTATTAATCATTTATTTAAATAATAGTAAACTTGTTCTGTCACAAGATGTCATTGCTAATGGGGTCATTAATTAGGGTTCCACTGTACTGTATTATAATAATCAAAGTGACTGCCAAATAAGAAATGTAATTTTATAAAAGTTCAAAAAAATTCAATCCAAACATAGCTTGTATTCTGTGAAACAGGCCTGAAGTAACACTATGGCAAGTCAATCTTATTGATTTAAAAAACAGTCTATTAAATCCAAAAAGCATACTAATAAAAGGGGACAGACTGGATCATAAAAAAGAACAAGAGTTGACTTTGGACCCTCAGCACAAGTTAATTTTATTGTTTTAAATAATTAAACATATGTATGCTTCATATAATATTATTTAGAAACATTTTATTTATTATTAATATATCATTTAAATAATATGAACAATTATGTGTACTGTGGCTTTAAAATTCACATTACTATTACATATTACCTTTACTATTAGGCTATATTATTAATTATTGTTTCATTTATTTTTAAATGATCTTATTATGAATGACAAATTACCATGCCTGATTAATATATACAGGTTTAATGTTTTATTATTATATTATCCTACTACATTGACTTTTAAAATCATTTCATTACCAAGTTGTGGGATTTTACAGCCAGTGATTAGCAACAATATGGTGTCATTTATCAAAATGTTCAGTTATCATAACTTTTTCTTTTCAGTTATTCAAACTCTGTATCTTTGATTAGATAATAGATGTTATAAATTTCAGTTTACATATTCTGTGATGATGAAAGATGAAACTGTTGATATATAATAAATTTATAACATATATTTCATTGCAACAAATGCATTATTGTCAGGAATTTCTTTCTGTTTTAGCACATGTTTAAGTGATGTGTAGGATCTTCAGTACAATATGATTGATAGACCCACAATGGAAAAATGGAATTTCATAATGGTATTTCTTTGTGTCTGATGTTGTTGATATTTTAGTCTTCATTATGTGTTTTTTTCTTATTTGGTTAATGGTATTTAGTGGGTATGTACATTGACAGCGAGTGTAGATTTCAATTTGTTAATACCTAGTTCTAGTTCTAATGTTTACTCTGATTGTATAGATATCAGCGAATTGAGTCACTCTAGTACCAAATTAACTAATTCGACCATAGATATAATTGACACTCTAATTCTACCATAGATGTCATTGAAAAACACATGTTAAACATTTTAATAAGAGCATATGTACACTTTCAGCCTCTACTCCCCTCCCCTATTATGCACCTGTAGGCTCTACATCTACCCCCTGTCTGCGTACATGCTTTACAGATGGTCCCTTACTGAAAAATCAAGGCAGTTATCTGAGTTTGCCGTATTGGGACTGAGACGCAACTTTGCGTTTTCAGCGAATTAAAAATTTCTGATGCGAAACGCGATTTATTTGTCTATGACGCGAAAATTTTAATGTTAGATGTTGTCCTTCGGACAGTGAAATATTATCGAATAATGTGTATTTTCATAAAATACGTCCATTGAGTAAGTATATTTTTTGTGAAAAGCTAAATATCATAAAGGTAAACAATTGATAGAATCAGTGTGAAATTCACTAGAAAATTTAACGATTCCTTGCCATAGTGTAATCAATAGTATTATACTTTTACTAGATTACATATTATGTGACCTACATAGAGAATAAGAGAGTATTTTACACATTATAAACAATGAACAATTTTTATGGTTAATAATCAATAAATTATTTAAAATAAACATCAAGCATTTCTGTTACGTCAACTTAAATTTATGTAATCTGAGGGTACAGGTTTCAAACATATGTGATTGTTTTATTCATTATGGTAATTCCTATTTTAATAGTTACATAAATATTATATTTTTAACTTTTAGGCAAAATTACTAAGTACGCGAAAATTTTCAAATTTATCAGTCCCAATACTGAGTTTGGATGTTCGACATCAAATTTAGTTTTGTTGGTTAGGATGTTGTTGACTATTTTCAGTATCATACTTATTTACTGTTAATTTGATATAATAATCAATATAACTTTTTATTAACCATATTTCAATAGAAGTACATAAAGGTATACTTTTTAATGATTTTAATCGAAAATAGTGGCGAGAAGATCTTTGTAGATATTTTGTGTAATATATTTTTTAATAACTTTTAGTAATTAATCAATTTGTAATTGTTTTAAATGACGCTTGAATAATGGGTTATCTAGCCGCAATATGAGGGATTTATGTAGGCAGAATTACAACATCAAGACTAAATGAATCAGCCGAGCTCATATATTGGATAATGTTTCAATTAGTTGATGACTAATTCAAAGTTGAATGGTAATTAATTTAAGTGGATGTTTTAATAATTTAGTAAGTAACCAATTAATTTTAGTAATTATAAAATTTATACTTGAAATTAGTATTGTTCTAATTTTTATATCTATTACTTTCTGTTTTCTGATAAGGTGATACAATTTCGGAGGGTTAGGGTTATTTGTTGTGTAATTGTGTACGAATGGTTTTTTGCAGTTTTAAATTGTCTACTATTCTTTTATATTAATAACTTTCTTTTTAATTGTTACTTGTAAATACCATCAATCAAATAAGAAGTAAACTAAACATACAATGAATAATATGTCATCAACAACAGACACAAATAAATAACATCATAATAAATGGACAGGTGTTTAGACACCCTCCACTTCAGATCCATGCTTGTCAACTTTATAGTGATTAATTGTTTATAAACAATCATGCAAATAATTTTATTTATAGTTGAATGTATATTTCAAAAAAACTGTTAGGTTTGTTCACAAAATCGGCAATGTCATAAGAGGATAAAGTGTATATTGTTATAAATATATGTATGCTCTATTTCAGAAAGTTGAATCCCTTACTCCATTGTCACACGAAATTATAAGTAGACAAGCGACCATCAACATTGGTACTATTGGACATGTCGCCCATGGAAAGACTACGGTTGTACGAGCTATCTCAACAGTTCACACAATTCGACACAAAACGGAACTAATTAGAAACATTACTATTAAACTTGGTTATGCTAATGCCAAAATCTTCAAGTGTAGCAATGCCGCATGTCCAAAACCGGGGTGTTATCGATCGTTTGGCAGTGCTAATGTTGACGAGGTGCCCTGTACCAGACCTGGGTGTACAGGAAATTTTAAACTAAAGCGGTGAGTTTTTGTAATTTTATTACATTATTGTCATTTTGATTATTGTATGACTTGTAAGCAAATTTGTAAGTATCTAATACGTTCATAATTGAACTATTATTTCATTGCGTTTAGTGCACCACTTGAATTAAAATGAATGGTTTTATTAATCTATATTTCAAGTAGAGCAATTTAAACATGACTGATGGCCTTTAGTCAGTAAACTTTAAATTGAAAGCATAAATAAATATGGTGATAGGGATTTATCTTTATTATTTAGAATATAACTAATTATTATTTTATTGATATACTCTGAATTTATTACGAAGGACGAGGACCCATTTATCGTATATAACCTTCATTATTTTTAATTACAAATCTCATAAATGCATTGCAGCTCCTAGCTTTACCGTAATTGTTCACATTCTGTACCTGTACTGTACACTATTCCAGTCACGTGTCCTTTGTTGATTGTCCCGGTCACGATATCTTGATGGCCACCATGCTGAACGGTGCCGCGGTGATGGACGCCGCCCTGCTCCTCATAGCCGGGAATGAGTCCTGTCCCCAGCCGCAGACCAGTGAGCACCTGGCCGCCGTCGAGATCATGCGTCTCAAGCACATCATCATCCTGCAGAACAAGATCGATCTCATCAAGGATGCACAGGCCAAGGAACAGCATCAACAGGTGAATGAATGGGTTGGCCTAGCTTGCTCTATATTTATAATTTTATATTTATAGCTTGTTTGGAAACTAGATAGACTGTCTTTCTATATTTTATAAATTGGTTTGAAATTATTTAATGTGAATTTTTTAATTATTGTTTAATCGGCTACTACCACATCATGTTTTATTATTGAGTAACAGCTAATTTTCCTTAAATATTTACGATTGTTTTCGGTAAAGTAATTTAACTTTTAACTATTTTTTGGCCGTTGAGTATATAATTTATTCTTACAGTAATTTAAAAGTGATATTATTATTAAAGTTCATTTCGGTAATTACAAACTGATGTTATAAGTATGTTTTTAAAATGAATTAATATAATACTAATTAGAGGCCCACATATTATTTAACACCCGAGAGGTGGGTGGTTTCAATTTTTGTTGTTATAAGTGTGTGGTAAAGGTTTCGACGAAATTAAATACAAACTTATATCATTAACGTATGTATGTGGTTATATATTTTACATATAACTATTTGGAAAATTAGGTATTTATTTAACTTATTTAATACGAGAAATGTATTAATTTAATTACATGAGTAGTGTTACTACATTAACAATAATATATTACTCCATTCGAATACATGTACTTTTTTCCTGTTCAATTTTTATTATATATATTTATCCAATAATTAATATTGACAGTGTATAATTGTCCGCGTCCGTCTGAATACTATAATCTTTGCTTATTACTATTCCACAAGAATCACTGGGGAATAAAAAATTACGATATTTTTTGTATTTTCTTGTTCAATTTTTATTAAATTTTGAATAATGTAATTATTAACATATAATGCGAATAAAGCAGGTATTTTGTTGTTTCGCCTTATAAGGGTGGGATGGTGGATAAAAATGTCAATTTCTGCGTTATATAATATGTAAACGACCGCTTAATTGTATTAAAATTATATTATGTGTAGCCGAAGCTTTGCAGTTTCAAAAGAAATTGATTTATTTTTTAATTAATAATGGTTAATTTTGAAAAGTATATATTTTCAGATAGAATGTTAGTTTGTACCAAACGGAAACCCCCCTATACGATATATTATGTAATCTTAAAGATTGTAATTTATTGACTTAATTTATTTTCTAAAGTTCTCTAATTTGTTACTTAATATCAAACCAATTATAAATCATTTTCAAAAAGTAAATAATTTTATTAATGAAATTATTAGTTGAATTATTAAACTTTACTTTAATTATTGTCTTGTCTTTATCAATTTTTTTAAAATGAAATATTTTGAATATAGTAGTATTACAAACATTGTATTTGCTATTCGGATACTATTTACAAGAAATAGCTAAATGAAAATGAGCAATTTGAAAATATATACAATAACAAACCTAGGCAGTTTCCAACATACAATTTTCTGTTTTATGTTACTGTAATTTACATTTTAATTATAATTTGTATATTACTGCATTCATCTATTGACAGATCTTGGATTTTATCAAAGGCACTGTAGCCGAGGGGGCTCCCATTGTTCCAATTTCCGCCCAATTAAAGTACAACATTGATGTTATCTGTGACTACATCGTCAATAGGATTCCGATTCCTGTTCGTGATTTTACCTCCGCTCCTAGACTTATTGGTGAGAAATTAAATTGCTATTAACACGTTTAAAAAAGGTTATTACATTATACTGTATTTTAATATAATGCTTCAAATGAAGCGGTTTCAATTTTTATCTTAAGTTTTAAAATATATAAAAACTACAAATCAATTTCAAGTAAACTAAAAGATTTAAATTATATATCATAATGATGTTAAACATAAATTTCGCTTTAGTAAAAGTTTATCAATTATTAGTATCTCTAAAAATAGTAACAATATTGTTGTGTCGAGATCATTTTAGCAGGTGTCATCGGTTTTAATTTATTTTATATTTTACAAAATATAGCATACAAGCATAACCTCTTAAATCTTACGCTGTTATTTCTTGCTATTAGATATTGTTCCACTGTTATAGTTTTGATACTACATTATATTATATCGAAATATATATAATTAATACTTATTAATTTAATACATATTGATGCACACTGGGGCCCCATCTTCTTAACTTCTGTCAATCTTCATTGCAGTTATTCGTTCGTTTGATGTCAACAAGCCCGGTTGTGAAGTGGAAGATCTGCGCGGGGGTGTTGCTGGTGGAAGTATTCTTAGGGGTGTTCTCAGGGTTCGTCACAGTTTATTCACTCCTAGATTATATTGTTTTGTTTAAATTTGTTTGATTTGATAACTTTAAATAATTTCAAAATTGGCAGTTAGTGAAAATAATACTTTTCTGGTGTGTTATATTTTTTATTAGTGAAATAGGTAGGCCTATCTGTGTAGTGTTGTTTGATGTTGTATGTGTACTTATTAATAAAATAAGTGTTCTAAATATATTTTATTTTTTTGATTTAAGTCTAAATAAATTAAATATAGAATCATTTTAGTCGTTCTCGTTTATTCCATATCCACCGCTTATTCAATTTTAGAAATTTTTGTGCTCTTCGTTTATTGCAGTCCCCTCGATTATTCGGGATTTAAGAGGAGACCAATAATTTTATTTTATAAAACTGTTTTTGTGTAGTTGTTCTAAAAAATAGAATTTTCAGAACTGATATAACTTTTCGGTAAATCAATAATGCATTTTAGTACTATTATTTTACAGTTGGTTATTAATTAATATCGATTAAAATGCGGATTATTTAAAAATGATGTATTGGGTAACGATATGTCAGTAGAAATTGTTGTCCGATTGTATGTGATTTTTCTATTAAAACTATCTCGATATTATTATATTTACACATACAGAACAATCTATTCTATAGCATATACTATTTCATAAATATTACATAATTGCGATTACAGTCACGAAATTAAAAATACTTTTCATTCACATTTAAATAGATTTTTACTGTGTTGAGATATTCTCTATTGCGAAATAATTTACTCGTTCTTTTTCAGTGTTGTATTTACTTCTCCCTTGTATTTTTGGTATATCTTTTTAGTAATAATGTTTTATTAGACCTCATTTTCAGCAAAGCAGTGTTTGTATGCTACAGTATATCCCTTTATTCCTGTCTCCATCCAGGTCGGTGAAGAGATCGAAGTACGACCCGGCATCGTCTCCAAGGACTCGGATGGTCAGGTGACCTGTCGCTCGATCTTCTCACGGATCCTCTCCCTCTTCGCCGAGCAGAACGACCTACAGTATGCGGCACCCGGTGGTCTAATCGGAGTGGGCACGAAGATCGACCCGCAACTGTGCCGTGCGGACCGTCTGGTGGGGCAGGTGTTGGGTAAGGTGGGCACCCTGCCGGACATCTTCATCGAGCTGGAGATCAGCTTCTTCCTGCTCCGCCGGCTGCTCGGGGTGCGCGTCGAGGGGGATCGTAAGGGTGCTAAGGTGAGACTGATGTCAATCATCGCCCTGTTGTTGCAGTATAATTCCGCCTTTTATTACATTTTAGTTTAAGTATGACTTTAAAAAAATTATTATATCGATTATTAAAGTTTAACTAAATAAATTAACACTGTAAGTCAAAACTTGTATTATGAAATGTTTACTAAAATCAATCAACAAAAATTCAAGGTTGGTGCAGACTGCAGACCCTCTCAACCACCCTCTAATTCCAAATTTCCATCGAAAATGAAAAAAAATAGTAAAATTTAAATATAAGTCTTCAAAGCATTACATTTTTAATATTTAATTGATTATGTTTAAAACATAAAGAAATTTTGCCTCGAGCGTTATTTAAATCATTAAACAGTATTCAGATCATATCTTTGAAACATACTGAACAAAATTAACTTTTATATATTATTAAATTAGTAAAACTTTGATTGAAAAGCACAATTTTCAAGGAATAATAAATTTTTTAATTTTTTAAAATATATTTATCACTATCATACACTCGATCAAACCACATAGGGAAACATAAAAAATGTGTATACTCATCTAGCAATACATTCTAAAGTGAATATCAATGTGTCGCTGAATATTGAAAATATATTTGAACATTTTTGTTCATTGTTTAAATGTATCAATTAAGTTGGTTTAAGTTATATGTACTCCTTAGTACGTTGTCTAATTATACTTAGATTTGATTGTCGATTTAAACAATTTTTAGAATATATATTCATTTCATTACTGTTTTCAAAGTTGTATTCATAATATATGTTTCTATAGGATTTACTATAGAGATATCTATGCATGATTTGACCACTAAAAGTGAGTTTGCAATGAATTAATGATTATTACTGTGTTTTAATTTGTTTGTTTGGTCATTTATTATTTATAACATGGTAAATGGTTAATTAACATAACAAAACACCCTCTTTTTAGACTAATTATTGTTATTAGTAATGATTTTTTAATACTAATAGGTATCAATTTATCATATTAAACGAGTTCTCCTTAAACACGTTTATTTTAATAGATCCTCAGAGGTTATTCTCACTTTTATTTAATTGAGTTATACTAATTTCAAGCTTCTAAAAAGTGTTTCAGAAGAGAGCAAATTAGAACAGTTTCGTTCATATAGGATAAATAAAATCAGAAAAATTTTTGACAATAAAACAGTAAATAAATATATTTTTAATAAATATATATTAGTGCTTATAATAATGCTAAAGAAAAACCAATAATTTATGTAAAACTGATTTTTGTTTTCGTGCAGGTGCAAAAATTGGCCAAGAATGAGGTACTGATGGTTAACATTGGCTCACTGTCCAGCGGTGGTCGCGTTGTAGCTGTTCGGGGTGATTTGTCTAAAATTGGTCTCACTCAACCCGTATGTACTGAGATTGGTGAGAAGATTGCATTGAGTCGTCGGATAGAAAAGCATTGGAGGTAAGCACAGTCTCATCCTACCCATACATGAGATATTTGAACAAAAAATTATTAAATAATTATGTACAATAATCTGGGATCTTTGGCAATTGTTTGTTCACTCAATCATTATTCCGAAAGTTGCAATGTTTTTTGTTCATATAGTAGCCTATTGTTTTGTGTCATCTCACAATTTTTACTATTTTAATGATTTTTTTAAAATCAATAGTTTACGGATAAATATTTATATTGTAGCCTTTGGGGATGTGACCTTAGACTGGTTATAATATTATAAATACTAATTTACAATATTGAATTATGTGCTCTATAGCTACAAATTTAATTAATTTTTTTAGTCACGTTTAAAAGAATCGCCATAAAAACTCCGCACGGGGACTGCCCTAAGGAGCGCAGTTATAAAGCTACATTTTGAACATAATTATCATCTAGTTAAGTTTACATTTGCCTTGAAAAATATTGTCTTACACAAATCGGTAGTCAAAATGTTTTTAAATAGTATATCGTATTCTAATTAGAGTTTTGATATATTCAGGTATTCAAAAATAAGTTTACATATAATAATGCCAGATTTGCTATTTCTTAATTTTGAAATTCTGATATCAGTAGCAGCGTTTGTATTTTTACTGTTATCTAGACATATACCATATTGATACGTTTGCACAATTGTAACTGTCTTTTTTCTCTGTTTCTAGGTTAATCGGCTGGGGCCAAATTCGACGGGGGGTTCCTGTCAGAGCTGTTGAGTGATAATATTTTCTGGTGTATTTTGAAGTCTTTTCATTGATTGTCAGACACGTGTTACTTGCAAATCTATTTATAATGGGAAGTATCACTTTCCTGTCTTACAACCATTTTTCAGGTTTTATAATAACTCCCACCTACCTACCTGCTATGATAGGCTCCTTATATGTAATCTTCTCACAATGTTGTATAGTGGTGAATGTGTACTATTAACATGTTAGGTTGAATTAATTGAATATATACCTTGAATAAAGGATACTTATAATACCTGAATTTATTTATTGCCTTTTTCATTTGTTTGAATACAGTATCTGTAAGTCATTCGGGTTAACAATGACTACGATAGTATTCATAATTTATTCCTTGTGAATATATTTAAATGTCAAAATAGAATATACAGTAAAATTCGATTCAGTCGAGTTTCTGGGGACCATAAAAAATTAAATGTTAGACTTATGCGAAAATTCGAGTTATTCGGAAATGAGTAAAAATGGAGTGCACACTTATTCAATTTGAATCCAAACACACGTTAGTGCTTAGTATTTAGGAATTTTAAAAACGTAATGGGATGATGCACACATGTAATTATTGTTATCACTTTCAAGGAATTACTTTATTGCTTTTATTAATGAGACTAACACAATTTCTTTTGATTTAAATCTTACCGTTCTTTTAATATAATTTTATACAAAATGGTCATATTTTATTAATTTCAAATTATCTGCAAGTGACTTCCTGTAGTAACCATATAAGCTGAGTGAGTACGGGCGTGAATTCCAAAGGGTGGGAAATACCCCCACTAATTTCATCAATAAGGATTGGGGAAACTAATTTTCGCTGCAAATATGTATCTTGGATATGAAGGGTTAATTAATTTGAATTAATAATTAACGGAGATTTCGGGAAGATAACATTGTTCGTCATCCGAATGACCGACGAATATTTTCGACTTATCTGTATTTATTAATATTGATTAAATAATAATTTTTATTGGTACCAGAAAAATAGTCCGAGATAAGCGGAAAATCGAATCATACGGGTATTTAACTGTACCTGATTTTTAAACAAAATTAGTCAAACATGTAATGTATAATTTGACTTCTCGAACTACTAGAGTACTTTCAATATTATTGAGTCTCTTCAGTAGTACGTATGTTAGTTATATATTTACTTGATAATAGTAGTTGAAATAATAAAGTAGGCTTTTTATCGAAATTATATAATTGAGCATTACGTTATTTATAACTTAAGCAAAATGTATATTTGAAAAGGATCTCGAGGAATGCACTATTTCATCAAATATTAAGATTTTTGTTTGAACAAATTTCTTGGGTTGATTCATATATATTATTTGTGATGAATATGTCGATAATTTTGAATTGAAGAAATAAGTAAAGTAATACGTATGCTATAATTTCGATAAAAAAATTGCTGCTACTATAAACCAGCTATTTCAACTATATTGGTAAGTAAATATATACTCCTGACAGAAGAGATCCATGAGATCGAAAGCGCTTTAGGTTTTGGAGAAGTAAAATTATACATTAAAAATTTAAAATAATATTACACCTGTATTTGCCATGTACATGTTGTTATAATGTTATATTTTGTAGTTCGACATATAACTTCCGTTGTATTTTAAATATTACTACCTATGGTCACTTTTTTTACTAATATGTTTGTGCGGTCGGCTAATAAACCACTAAAATAGTTGCTTAATATTTTTATGGCTCACTTAAAAGCAGAACAGAATGATTGGACATGTAAAAATTATTCATATTAAACATAGAATGAAATGATTGCTGCACAATTAATAGTATTATAATAATATTGCTAGTTAATATTATTATTACTAACTAGTAGTTTACTTAGTAGTTTAATAACTCCGATGTTATTAAATAGGAAATTTACGATGTTAGAAATCTATTTATTTTAATTTTAGATTTATTTTAATCCCGTTTCAGATCCAAAAATGTCAAACTTGTTTTACGTAGTTGGTGGCGAAGAAAACGGAAGTGACTGGTTCGAGGTGGTCAGGGGAAGCTGGCTTATTGAG